>QANT01006096.1:0-28936 GCA_003254885.1 Purshia tridentata | reverse complement strand
CTTAAATGAAATCTCAAATTTTATTTTATTTTTTCCAATTGCCTAAATGTCTCAAACCCCAATCAACTCTAAATTTGTTTTTCCTTTTTTTTTTCNTAAATTTGTTTTTCCTTTTTTTTTTCTCTTTCCTTTCTTTTTTCTTTCCTTTCCTTCATTTTGTTCTTTTCCTTTCCTTTTTCTTTCCTCTCTCTTAAACCCGTGACTTACCTTCTAACCTTTGGCCTTTTTTTTCTTTTTTCTCTTTTTCTTCCTCCCACACAAAGTGGCTACCACCACCAAATCCGGCCACTAGGCTGGCCTTTCCCGCCAACCCAAGGCCACCAACAGGACCCTCAGGCGCTGGCCATCTTCTCCATTCTTCCTCCATGCCGACCAGCCACCACATGCATCGAAAATTGCAAAATAAAAAACATAAGTGGTAGTGACTGAAAGCCTTTTTCCATTTGAAACTTTATGATTTGGATTAGTATATTAAGCGTAAGGACATGTTTAATTTCTGCATGAGTTTTAATTTGATCATTAATTGTATCTTTCAGTAATATGCAATAAGCTAGCTTTTTTACTCTCTTCCTCCAAAACTTATATTTTTAACCCTTTTATATTTTTCATATCAAAATACCCTTTATATTGCATGTGTCCGCACATTCCACCAAAAATTCCACCAGTTGCAACACATTTTTCTTGCAACAGCCAAACATTCTCCACCTTTTTTCTTGTAACAACCACGGAGAGCGACAACCCAAACCCTCCCCTCCTGACTTGCCGGTCTCATCTCCCTAAAAAAAAAAAAAAANAAAAAAAAAAAAAAAACTAGATTCGAATGTTTGGTGATGGATAAGACCTAAGAGGCACCACACTGCCAGACCCCACCTCGAACAATGATTGTCGAAGCTCTGCCTTGCCTCAAGTTCAATTGGACTGGAAGAAGAAAGAGAGAGAAAGGGGCCTTTTCTCTAAGTGGGTTATCCAAACATTCTCCACCTTTTTTCTTGTAACAACCATGGAGAGTGACAACCCAAACCCTCCCCTCCTGACTTGCCGGTCTCATCTCCCTAAAAAAAAAAAAAAAAAAAAAAAAACCTAGATTCGAATGTTTGGTGAGGGATAAGACCTAAGAGGCACCACACTGCCAGACCCCACCTCGAACAATGATTGTCGAAGCTCTGCCTTCCCTCGAGTTCAACTGGACTGGAAGAAGAGAGAGAGAGAAAGGGGCCTTTTCTCTAAGTGGGTTAGGAGGGAAGGGGAGAGAGACAAGTATGAGAGGCCAATGTAGGAGGTGGAGGATGGTAGTGAGTTAAATATGCTGGGATGGTGATAGTGGATTATTTATGGTCTAGTTGTGGAATGCTCGGTAGTCAAAAGAGGAGAAGCAAATGGTCGACATAAGGTAGAATCCGCGGTCAACATAATGTTAGACTTTTTATTGTGAGGATAAATTCAACATTTTAAAGTTAAAAAGGTTAGAATTGTAAGTTTCAAGAAAACAGGGTAAAAATGTTTATTTGATACTAAAATAGATTATTCAATTAAATTACCGTATTTATTAGGTGTCTTTTTATTTTATTAGCAAGTAATTATTTATTATTTTACTTACTTTTCCATAAAAGGTCAGCGGGGTTCTCACAAGTCACACGCACACCTTTACTCCAAAATAAAATATAAAATAAAAACAGGCGGCGACGACAATTTTATCGGCAAGGACCAACTACAAGTCTACAAAGTAATAGGCGTTTCTGGTGTGCGCTTGTTATAATTATTTTTTTCTTCCTAAAATAAGAAAAAACAAATATTCAATTCCTGCACGCCATTTATTGCTTATAGTTAGGTGCTCTTACTCGTCTTCCATTCTTTTCACGCACTGCCATCACAATTCACAAGCTACAACAAAACCCATCATCTTCTGCTTCTTCATTTTGTAGAAATCTTTTCAGCTTAGATAACCCGTCTTTCATTTGGCTTTGGTTTGTGCTCTCAGCATCTTATTTACTACTCTTTACTTCATGTTCTTTCTCTTGGGCTTAATTAAATTGTGTAATTTGTTGTTGTTTTTGGATAAAATTTGTCAGTTTTATGCTATTAACTGTGTGTGATTGGATCAGCTTAGGTTTCACTCTTTGTTTTTTTTTCTTACTGTAGTGATTCTGTTTGAGTAGAGTTGATTTAGTTGAATTGGAATTCTAGGTCATGGAAATTTTGGTGTCCTTGAATGATGCGAACTGGAACTTCTTTATATGGTTGACTTGATTTTAATTTTTGAAAATTTATGTCTTGGTGTTGGTGGATTGTGGTGTACAGCCTGTGGTTGAGATGCTAAAATATCTTATAGGATACAAGATAGAGCTGCTCTGAATTGGGGTCTTGGAAGGACAAAATTTTTTATCAGAGAAATGGGTTTGCAGGATATACATTGTAATTCCCCTTACAATTTCAAACAGCTTCTTATTATATTTTATTTTGTTAAGTTTGTATATTTTTTCCCCAGTATTGTTAAACCGGTTAGCTTAGAGTATCTTCTAGGAAATCTTCTGCTAGACAGTATTTCACTTTATATGTGCTTCTTACCTCTTTCTTGGCATAAAAGTGTGGATCACAGGGCCAATGAGATTATGATTTCTTTATTAAGCACTTTGGTGTGCTCATAATAATAATGACTGCTGTGCCAGATGCGTAAACACTGGACAGATGTGCAAGCACAAACTTTTGTGCCCCCATGGTAAATAAGTTGGAGCGATGGTATATAAGGTGGAGGGGAATGAAGTTTTTTGCTATGCCCTTGCTTCCAAATAAATTTACATGTGTTATAGCATAATTTCTTGTGTAATTACAAATTTTTACCCTACTAAATCTATCACATCTGCCATGTAAGTATTGGTGTATCTAACAATTTTACTGTATTGATGCAATCTTTCAAGTATTGGCGTATCTAACAATTTTACTGCATTCATGCAATCTTTCAGAGTCTAATAGTTTATACCTTGACCAAAGTTTCCGTTCTTGAAGTGTAGGAAAAATGCCTGAGAAAATAACTGCAGAGGATCTTTTGAGCAGCATTGGGGGCATGCTTGCTGAAAGTAGTTCAAGGCAGAAATCGGGTTCATTTTTTAGGGAAGAGAATTCAAACTCAGTCACTTCCCAGTTCAATCGGCTATTTGGACGCCAGAAACCCATCCACCATCTTTTGGGGGGAGGAAAATGTAGGATTATTCTTTTCATTAAGATTTACATGTAATAGTAAATTTTGTGCAATTAGAAGTTGTTGCTCCTCTTAAGTTTCTTGTCATTTTTTCTCTCTCTTTTATACCTGAATTATGCAGCTGCTGATGTCTTGTTGTGGAGGAACAAAAAGATATCAGCTAGTGCTCTAACTGGTGCAACTGCTATCTGGGTGCTCTTTGAATGGCTCAATTATCATTTCTTGACTCTTGTGAGCTTTGCTTTGGTTCTTGGTATGGTTGCTCAGTTTGTGTGGTCAAATTTTTCAGGATTAACTAACAGGTGATTTCAAAATGCTTACTTTGAGCTTCTTGTTTTGCTTGGTTCGGTGATCTTGTGTATAGTAGAGCTGAATTTGTGATCTTGGTATTGTGTTCTCCATGGTGCCAGGTCTCCATCTAAATTTCCTCGCCTTGTTCTTCCTGATGACTTATTTGTTCGCATTGCCACCTCAATTGGTACTGAAATTAATCGAGGGTTGGGGATTATTCAGGATGTTGCATGTGGAGGAAATTTGAAGCAATTTATTGCGGTATGTTTGAACTATTATTTTGTTTGTATGTGTGTATCCTTAGTTGAGGGTTTAACTGGAGGATTAGTATGTCAGCAAGACAGCCACTCTCACAACTATGCATCTGAGGCTTCTATATAGGATTTCATGAATTGATATGCAAGTCCTCATGTTAGGTTCTCAACTTAAGTCCTCACATGGCTGGGCTTGCAGTGGTTTCATAATATTAGCAGTAATGCAAGTTTGGTCCCAACCATCCATGCTATTATACTATTATTTAATGTCTTTGAAGATTGTAATAAACTGTAGACATATCCTCCCAGGTTGTAGCAAGCTTGTGGGGTGCTGCAGTAATAGGAAGCTGGTGCAATTTTCTGACCGTTTTGTACATTGGTGAGAGATCCAACCACTAATGTTATCAAATCTCTTATTAATATATGATCTGATTACATACCATAAGTTCTGTTAATGGTAAGGTTAAATTTGGGATAACCATGAAGATGGTTGAGAACGATAATATCTCTGAGTGTAATTGATGTCTGGAATTTTGTCATTCTTGTATTTGCATAATAGAATAAAGAGTTGTCCTTCACCTTTCTGCAGTTGTTTCATCACTTGCACTACATGGAACTGAAACCTGTTAGTACTGTTGGTAATATCTTTAGCTACAGTGGTTGAGCCTAACACTAGTGTGATGCAACTGATGAGGAAGTTACTCATGGGATTATTTTTCTCATTTTACTAGAGAAATTAGAGTTTAAGTATGCTACTGATGAAGCATGTAATTCTTACTCTATGGATTTAATCACTGGGATTTGTTTGATATCGGATGAAGAGTATTACATTTACCGTATTCTTGAAATGTTGTGTCTCGGAAATTAAAATTATGATTACCTTTTTGCATATGAAAGAGGTGTACGTAGAACTGCTGTCAACGTAGGATCATGAAGCTAAAAACTTATACATGATTTCCTTCATTTTCTTTCCTCATAACAATGGATGCAAACCATAAATGATAATATATTTGCTTGTTTAGGCTGACTGTAGAGCTCTAGTATTATTCATGATTTTTTTTCTCTGTTTCAGCTAGACATGCTTATAGGACTTATGTAAAAGCTTTTTCATGATCTGTCTCTTCTTACTGCATATATGGTTTTTTCTTTTTAGTTATCACCATTTCTGTGCCATGCAAGAGAACTAATCATGTCGTTCTGTATTAGGTTTTGTTGCTGCTCACACATTGCCAGTTCTGTATGAGAGATATGAAGATCAGGTTGACAGCTTTGCATACACGGCCCTTGACCAGCTTCAAAATCATTATCAGAAGCTGGATACTGGTTTCCTCAGTAGGATCCCCAAAGGAAGGCTGAAGGGGAAGAAGCATGAATAGATTAGTAACATAAATACTGTCTTATCATTACCCATCTCTGCTGTTGATTAGGTCCCAAAGTGTGAAAAGGAAGGGGGTTCAAGATTAAATATTCCTGTTTTTAGTGATATAACTTGACAGTGATATGGTTATTTGATGTTATTGAAGCATACTGTTCTTGAGAAGGTTCAACTTCCATTTAATCAATTCTCCTTCTTAAGACTTGTTATCTCCTAAAATTCCAAGTAATCATTGAGAGGATAGTATTAACCCAAACAAAAATAACAGGGCATCTGACTTTCTTTACCTAATTAGGTATCAAGTGGTGAACGAATGCAAGATAATATTTTGGGACTAAATTAAGTTTAGATTTCGATTCTTTTGATGTAAAAAAGACAAAATAGATAGTAGATGCAATTTCATTACTTCCTCAGCAAGCTATTTGAGCTACAAGTAAACTTGAAATCTAACAAAAAGTGACCAATATATTGCTTGCTTAACCTGCTTATCCTGATGAATAACAAGTTGTTGTAATCCTTTGGACAAGTTGTTGGATGTGGAGCCAGTGGTACAATGAAAGAATAACAAAGAAAAAGCCTGCTCGATCGTACGTAGGGTCTCATAAAGAGTAAAGCTGTAGATCTAGAGGTTAACTTACGATTAAAGTCGATCGAGAAAAGACACTTTATGGCCTACACCGTTTGATCAATAACAATGAGAGACCACATATGCATATATGTATTTTCCTTGGGATTTATTCAAGATATATATTACCAGATGTGATAGATCGTACGTAGTTGGAGAATGTCATATACGGTTAGAGCAATGTTGTCATGTTTTGACAATTGTGAGGTAATCATGTACATGTACGTGATCACTTTTTTTCGCATCGATCAATTGATGTTTGATATATACCAATTAATTAAAGATAAACCAATTAAATCATATTCTTTCACAACATAATATGGACAAAATTAAAAGCTAGCCAGACAAGCAAATGAATACATATATATGTGTAGGATGTTCACATACAATGAACTCATCATGTACAATTCCACCTCGTCCAAAAGGTCCAGGTGACTTTCCTGCCAGGGGAGACTTTCCTGACGCAGCAGGATCGCTGAAGGGTGGCTAGCTCTCGTGCTAGGGACGGGTCTTCTCTAACACCAGGAAGAAGAAGAAGAAACTAGGGAAATTTGGAAAACGAAATTTCTTTTAATTAATTCTTGATAATGTATAAGCACACAAACCTTTCCCTTTTATAGGGAGATTACAAGAAAATAGATACAGTGAACTAGCAATAAAGGCTAAGTACAGAATTTAAATAGATTGCATCAAAAAACTAAGTGAGTAAAACCAAGGAGGAGAAGCAGTGAATCCATCCACTCCAAAAATAGCAAATTCATGAGAGTAGGCAATCTGGTCTTCGAACAGGTTCAATGGATCATGCTGCATCAGAAGCTATTAATTATACTAAATTATGCTCCAATTAATCACCATTACACCAAAATGAAAATGATCAATTATATAAACCAAAAAGCCACTGGGATTCAACCGGGTATGGCATTTTAAGCTACATATTTAAATGAATTGCAATTACCAAGTCGCTGTCAGACAACTTAATTTCTTGGGATCGAACTGGTGGGATCGGAGCTGGTCTTAACAAACATATACCACAGCAACGTATCCAATGTTATTTGACTTTTCGATACATATAATTCACAATTCAACTGTTGTGTATACTGTGGCCGAGCAGTGGTATATACTCATACACCAATGGTTTTTGAGCTTTCCATTCAATGAATTATATATGCAGACTATACAGTACGTACGTACTACTTGGACTTCCTTAATCATGCAATAATATTCAGCATGAACTGATCGAATGTTTAATAGTGATTGGCCTGCAGGTCTGCAGTTACATATTTATTTATATGCATTTTTTCCAAAATTTGTAACTATGTATACGTGATTGTCAAATATATATATATATGGTTTCTGGTATATGTATACCGATATGTATATATATATCGGTGCTTCTCTAATATGTATTCTGATATGTATACCACAAGTACAGCTCTATATGTAGTGTGTATATATATATATATAGAGGGTGCTTCTCTAATACGGTGGTATTGTGCTGATGGTATACATGCGGGCTGTGAAATCATGTGGCACATGTGCGAGCTGCTCCTGCATACATGATTACATCCGCACCAGATCAAATTTCTTATATATTTTGAGAGAGAGAGAGAGAGCTGTACTTGTGGACATTAGCTAGCTGAATAGAGCTTGAGAGAGTGTGCATGGACTGCTGCTTGCATGTGTGGAATGTGCAATGCAGCCACCTTCCATGGGTTGAGCTCACGACTGGGCCCTCACGTGCCATTTAGGCAAAAGGTGTGGAGCAGCTAATATATATCTCCCTTTCTTTCTCTTTCATCCATACACATTACAGATTCTCTGCCTTCTCATACCCCTTAAAAGGTATTTCATATCTTCTTACTTAGCAAATCTTTTTTAGAGTCCAACATGATCAAAACACTTGTTTTAAAATTAAAACTTTAATTTGGTGAATGATAAAATATTGATGTTAAAAAATATTCCTCAATTAAATATTTATTTATTGAATGTAAAATATTAATTACAGTAGAAAATTTAATTTAGTTATATATAGTAGATTTGTTTTTATGCATCATCATCTTGAATGTCTTAAAAATGTTAAAGTTATCAATTGCATTGATTCGTCTTTTATTGAATGTAAAATATTAATTACAGTAGAAAAATTAATTTAGTTATATATAGTAGATTTGCTTTTATGCATCATCATCTTGAATGTCTTAAAAATGTTAAAGTTATCAATTGCATTGATTCGTCGTACAGTTGACACTATATTTTTGAATGGCTGCAAAATGTGCACGACATGGTGACGTGTATACATTTATTATCATACTTTTTTACTGAGAATTTTTTGTCTCATCTTGTTCTTGTTGTGTCATTTTCGATCCATCATATGTTTTGTAGTTATAAATAGAGGGAGGGATTTGAGTTTCATGAATTAGAATCCACTTGATTTCTCTAATAGTACGTTACATCTGGTTTCCTTGATCAGCATTATTCCAATGGTGAATATTGTGACTAGCATGAAACCTGGTTTCTCCAAGTTGGTCATGTATGAAGATCAAGTTCCAACTCTCTTTCTTTGTACAGAAAATGATGGAGATGATGATGACGACGATGATGGAGATGTGGCACCAGCAGCATAGTCGTTATCTGTGTTATGAATAAGAGTGCATGTGCTTGATACTTCACCAACATGAGCTGAGATGAGCAGTTTACAGAAGTAGCTCTATATATATATATATAGGAATTCTCTGCTATAAGAAAGTTTGTAGTCATAGAAGGTGCAAATAACCATGAAGTCCCATATATTTTATGGAATAAGCACCAGATAGGTATTTGAGTAAATTACTATTTTACCACGCTTTCCATGAAGGTCTGTAGTTCTTCTAGCTTCCAGTTTATGAGCTGTGTCGATCTAGTCGGACACAACAATATTATTAACAAAAATATATATATACTTACATATGACTCATATGAGTATTTGAGTACTGAGACGCGTGTACCGGTACAATATTATATAAATTAATATGATCATAATTACATATTTAGAGTAATATTCCTACGATCTCTCTCTCTCACCTTCATATGTTGGTAAATTTATTTTTTCCTGCAGATCGATCTACGTACTTAAGCAGGTAATTGCAGCCCTCAATTTGTACGCATTCCTTCTATACGTACCACACCCTTTTGCAAATTATATAGTTGCATATAAGTGACTATAACTCATCATATTAATTGTGTTGTATAGCTTGCTGCAAAGCAACACTTGTAATGGAATATTTTTGTACTACGTACCATGAATACATGCAGTCATGCATGCATACATGCATATATATGCATAAACCATATGCTGTTGTCTATGCATGTCGTTAAGTTATTTTGTACGGAACCAAGATCATAATTAATTAATATTTGATCACTAGCTAGATCGCTGTATCGTGATAACACCACAAATACATCCATCAAGAACATACATCTAAGCAAGAACCAAGCTACCCAGCTGTTAATTATAATTAATATGCATAGTACATCGATCTCGTCGACCAAAAGAAAATAGCGATCTATATATATCATGGGTGTGATATATAAATCATTATCTCTATTCCAAGAGATATCTTGAGGCAGTGATTGTAACTAATTATTAATATTTTGGAATGTTTAGCAAAACAAATAGGAAAAAAGTATTCTAACTTCATATTAGTCATTTCCCAAAATATAAAGGCAAGATCTATTGAAAGTACGTTATAACTTGTAACCTATTGTCTTAATTACTTTTTAAGGATTTGGCATTAGTTTTAATTAACAATTTTAATATTTAGTCATATATGATATATGAAAAATTCAAGGCCTTCCATATATAAATACATAATTCCGCGCGTATATATAAAAATGTTATGAATTCATTTTATTTTTTCACTTACACATCTTAGATTTCTAATATTAATAATGCTATTCTTACCATATTTTTATACCATGTTTGTTGTACCATCTTACATGTCATTATTGTACTGGCAGGGTATTTCTTTATTTTTAAGGTTTTTATTTTTTATTTTTTAGTGTTCAATGTATGAATGCCATATAGATTGCCACATAAGATGGTATAAAATTATGGTATAAAAATATAGAAAATATAACCTTAGTACATGATTTATAAAGAGTTAAGCCTCGATCTCCACCTAATGATAATTCGTTTTGGGTTGAATGCCTTCATTCATAATATTATAACAAGGTATACATGCACATATGTATCAAAGCCCAACTGCTGCATGTGCGTGTCATGGCGTGTTGAGAGAAAAATCTTACACTTAAAAATATAGTCTAGTTGGACCTCTATACTTGCCAATTAATTTGAGTTAATTGAATGCTCAAATATTCTTTATATCAAACCATAATTGAACCATTCTTCTTCTATATATGTATATATGGAACCTTTTTAAGTGTGAATATATGCAATTTTGCAGACATTGTATTGCACTGTAAGACTGATCGGAAAATATATTGTGACTGATTCACTGGTCTTACAGTGAAATACTTCTGAAAAAATAATCAACATTATATATCATTTTAGAAAAAGAATATATATATATATATCCAACGTGTAAGATGAGGTGGAGTTGAGAATGGAGGTAGAGAGTGTGCATGGACTGTTGATTCCACATGTGGAATGTGGAGTGCAGCCAGTTACCATGAGCTTGGCTTACGTGTACAAACCTACATGCCATTGGGAAAAACGTATGGATGAGGGCATCCCAACCATGCATGTTATCGATCCCCTAGCCTGCTCCCAGTACACGTAGTCTCCTTTTCACAATATGATCAAAGTGTATATCATTATGTCGCATCTCATGTGTATCCATCAATTAAGAAGACAAGAGATCGAGATAATATCGTAAGAAATACCAGCTAGGAATAATCCCGGGATATGCCAAAACTCAACACATCTATGCCTTTCATTCCTTATAAATAAGACATCATGTACCTTCTGTAACTTCATGAATTGCTTATTGTTTTGGTCATTTCTCAAGAATACGTATAAGTTCCTTTTTGGGTCGTCCACATATATAACTAGCTAGCTTAGCTAATATATATGTCGACGATACTCACAATGGTGGCCGGTACAAGCAAGCAACTTGCCTTTTCCAAGTTAATGGTTGCTAGCAGGGAAGACCTGAACTTCACGACTACTCTCATCAGCTGCCTCCATGCTCACCAAGAATACGATGACGACGATGACGACGATGATGCAGCCAATGTGGCACCGGCTGCATAGTTAGTTGCATATATATGCGCGTGTACTTCTCCAGCTAGCACTGTCGAGTTTTTGCAATAAATTTGCACATGCAAGGTCTCAAATTAATTAATATGCATGCAGTTAGTTATTATTGAGACAGAGATAATCACTATAGCTGCTTGTATACCTTTTTTTTTCTTTTTTGCCTTTTGACTTTTCTAATGTATTAATTGATGGGTTCCCCCTATAGATCCCCAATTAGCCCTCTCTTTCTTCTCTCTCTCATGGCCTGCCAATTAATGCATTCTGATCGAAGGTTTTGCACCTGCGGTGCCCTTAATTGAACTTCTTAAGAGTTTGTAATTGCAAGATATATTGAAATCCTCTTCTAGTTTTTTCTCTGCTAATTGCGTAAATTTTTGACAGGCATTACTATATTCAACGTGACAAATATTCATCACAAATGTATGTAATTACTGAAGTAATTTAAGTATCTATCCCAAAATTAATTGGTAATGGGAAGAATATCCCAAAATCTTATAAACCATTAACAAGATCTTTACATTTTCAATATAAAATTTCTCTTAACACGCCCTCACACTTGTGACATCATTTCAAGCTTACCACGTGGACTATTTATATTAAATAATGTAAGAACGTGTGTGACCGTTTGGGCTCATTATATGAATAACTTGACTATGATACCATGAAAGCTTGAAAGATTGTATAAATAAACTAGAGAGAAAAATTGAGGAACTATGTGATTATGATCGACACAGTTACAACTAGGTACATCACTAGTTCTTATATTGAGCTTAACAGACTGACTAATAACTAATAGCTAACTAACAATACTAACAGACTAAACGCTACCAGACTACATACATACTGTTAACGATTACATCAATATATACCATAATTAATTTATGCAGCTACTAGTCCAGAATTTTCCACCTAGCTAGCTAGATGGCTAAATGTATAGACTATAGAGGCCCCTACTGGCTACTGATCGATCATTGTGATCAGGGCAGAAAGCTCAGTAAGATTAAGATATTTATCAAAGATAGCGATTGCCGATTGGTATATATACGTGACTACGTGTACAGTTACACCTACGATTAATTGCCCATGTTGTTTCAAATCCTAAAGACATACCTATTAGACTGTATTCGCATATATTGCCACCGAAGAAATGAGGAAAATTAATAAAAAGAAAAGGAAAGCGACCGCCTTTCTTTCCTCTATACACTTACGTACAGTAGATGTAAAAATACATGACCATGCAAAAAAGAGAGACAATTAATCAAATCAGGAGTGAAACAAGGCTTCGAATCAGATTGCTTTTTAATCTTCCTTGTTCTCAATGCATGAAAGCAATTGAAGCAGATGTACTCTTGACAGAGTCACAAGTATTTCCTATATATCTTGCTTATGTTGGCATCCAATAGCCTTTAGGGTCAGTTTGGGATTGCTGTGTGGTGAGAAAAAGTTACTTATATCTTGCTTATGTTGGCATCCAATAGCCTTTAATGTTGTTGAGTACGTGTGAATTTTTCAATTATATTATTTTCTCAATAAAATTTTCTATTATTTATTTTTGTAAGAATTTAGATTACATGAAAATATAACTCCACAATTAAGTGGAAGAATCATACTATGTAAAACTTTTATTGAAATATAAAGGCTCACACTCGTGGCAAAAGTTCAACATTTACGTAACCTCCATCCATTGGATAATAAACAAACAAAACAATAAGGGACAAAAATGAAATTTCCTACTTCATTGAATGGAGACCGTCGGTTGCGTTGGCGATGGGACCCTGCGAATCATGAGCTTCATGATTTCACGGTGAAAGAAAATCCAGCCGTCCTCATGTTAAACCATGCGTGCTGCTGCAATTTGCATTCAACCTTTTTTACGTGGACATTGTGAGGACCATGTTTCTCTTTTCTCTTCTCATCCCACCAAATATATCTCTGTACTTTACTACTCTCAATGGGTCATCCAAACTATCTTTCCGCACTTCTCTTACAACAACTAATTAATTTCACATTTCTTTATCTCTCTCTGCCTCTCCAAAGTTCTGGGGACTGTGATTCTTATAAGTTCAGAAATCTGCTTACTTCCAGAGTATTCTGTTTCCAATTCCTTCAATTTCACAAACCCATTTCTCCTTTTGGGTTGTTTTTTATATTTTTCTTTTGAATTGTGTAGTTCATCCTAGCTAGGAGACATGGCTATGCATGTTAGCAGTGCATGCTTTTCTGTTTGTAGTCACAAGAGAGTTGAGAGAATTAGAGCTGTTGCTTCTGAGAGTGTGACAACAGGGGAAGACAAGGTGAAATTGGGGGGTTCTGATTTGAAGGTGACAAAGCTTGGAATTGGAGCTTGGTCATGGGGTGACACCAGTTACTGGAATAACTTCCAATGGGATGGTAAGTTGCACAACTTTCACAAAAAGTTAAACATGATAAAGTTAAAAATTTGAGAAACCCTTTTTCAAATTTGTGCTTTATTTTCGTTACAGTTGTGGCTGTACTAGGTTCAGATGAGTTTGCTGAGTTTTTGAGCCTTTATGTCGTTCTGTATTCAATTTTAGCATTTGAGGAAGTGTTTATAATTTAGCTTAATTTTGTGCACCCGTAATTGCAATGTAAAGCCATCAATGGCTTCAAATTGAAGATGAGAAGAAGTGGCTGTAATTGAATGATTCAACTTTATGCAGTGAAAATCTTTGATGGTTGTTTGATGGGTTTTTTGGTTGGCCAATTGAGAATCTAAAAAATTTAAAATCTTTTTGAAAAGATGATGGCACACTTGTTAGAAATAAGTGCACATGTTTGAGGAATTGTAAGCAATGTGGCAGCTTTCTTGTTTAGTTTATAAAATTCTTAAGTAAATTGGTTTCATTATTTATGAGGGGAAATTGGAAAATATTCAATTTTGTTCATGATGGCAGTTATGTTTTTTGAAAATTGCAGACAGGAAGATGAAGGCTGCTAAGGCTGCTTTTGATACCAGTGTTGATGGTGGTATAACCTTCTTTGATACTGCTGAAGTTTATGGCTCCAGGGTGAGAAAAGCTTCTTATAGTTCCCTTGTTCCTCTCAAATAGATGCCATAAAAAATTTAGCAATGCAAAAAAATCATCATCGTAATCCACTCTTGCAGGCTTCTTTTGGTGCTGTAAATTCTGAAACTCTCTTAGGAAGGTACATTCTAGGAATTTGATAGTGGCTCATTTTACTTCAAAGTCAACAGAGAGTACATAACTAATCATGGTTGTTTTCTGTATTTTGAGAATATTAGTATACAACTTCTACTGCATTTCATACAGATTTATCAAGGAAAGGAAAGAAAAGGATCCAGGAGTGGAGGTTGCGGTTGCAACCAAATTTGCAGCTTTGCCATGGAGGCTCGGTCGTCAGAGCGTCCTCACTGCCCTTAAGGATTCCCTCTGTCGCCTAGGACTTTCTTCAGTAGATCTGTATCAACTCCATTGGTCTGTCCCGTACGAACCTTTTACATGTTTCTTGCTTAAAGAAAATTTTTTTCCTACTAATTTAACTACAATAGCTAATCAAGTGTTTGTGTTGATTTTCAGGCCTGGAGTATGGGGAAATGAAGGTTGTTCATATGTAACACCATTTTTTCATTGAAAAATTGTCTGTCTCTAGCTAATAGAATCAGATGACTATAGACTAGAGAGTAATCACATTTTGTTTCTGAAGAGGCTCCGTTATTTGGAAAAATCCATTTTCAGGGTATATTGATGGTCTTGGAGATGCTGTTGAACAGGGCCTTGTGAAGGCTGTTGGTGTTTCAAACTACGGAGGTATAAATCTATTTCTATCTAGTACTGTTGATTAAAGTTAGTAGATCAAACCATGTAATACTTTTCTACCATATGGTCCCTTATCTTTTTTTCTTGTTTCTTTAACTTCAAATAATTTTAACAAAAATGCATCCCCTCCTTAATAAATCAGAACATGATACATAAAGGTCCTTATTTCAGAAAAGCGATTGCGTGAGGCATACGAGAAACTTAAAAGGAGAGGTATCCCACTAGCAACAAACCAAGTGAATTACAGCCTCATATACAGAAAGCCAGAGGAGAATGGAGTAAAGGCTACCTGTGATGAACTTGGAGTCACTTTGATTGCGTATTCACCTATTGCTCAAGGTGAAGTTCTGTTCTTTTATGTTCTTACTCTATTACATCCACCATTCTCATTGCCACTCGATGTCAGCTTAAGAATTTTAGTTAACACTAACTAGAAGATATAATATTTTCTCAATTTCACTACATTCAAGACCTCTCTTAGCAAGCTTCAAAAAAGCTTGGCTTAAGTTGATGCAATCTTTGATATTAACTTAAGAATGGTATAAACTCTAGAAAAAAAAAAAATCGTTACTGAGGTTAGGAGAAAACAGGCAAACAGGCTTTCTCACTTCAAGCAGTTATTAACTTCAACATTATGATCTTATTTCTTTCCTGGTGCTACATGAAACGTTGTGTGATAGATATGGACGTTAGTTATGCACTTAAAGATTCACCTAACACCTTCCAACTATATGCCTAAAAGAAAGTATGAAAAAAATAAATTTCTTTCTTGGACATTTGCTTTGTATATTTTGAAATGTTGCTGGTTTCACTTAAAGTTGAACTAAGTGGTAATCTTTCATGGTAAATCTTTAAAGTGAATCATCTGAGCAATAGTGAAGGTGTTTTCTCCGAACCAATACCTTACAACAAAAGTCAAACAGCTGGGTTATCCACCAAAACTAGACAGCTTTTAGTAAAAAAAAAGGGCATGCAGTTATTCTAAAACAAAAATGATGCGAATACTTGATAAAAGAAGGCTGTATAGATCTTATATTATTACTTTTAATCTGTGCACAACCCTGCTTACAATGATCACAGGCTTAAGTCTTGGATATTTTTGGTTGGTTGCTGCAGCAGTCAATTTTTCTGTCTGATCCAGGTGTGAAAGATTGAGAAGAGTGACATGTCTACTATTTACACATATGCAGGTGCTCTTACAGGAAAGTATACACCTGAAAATCCTCCCACTGGCCCTCGACGACAGATTTACACTCCCGAATTTCTTACCAGGGTAAAGCATATTCGATATTTTGATATCCCATTACACAGTAAGTTCCAATTTTATTGCTGAAATATCATTGTGATATGCAGCTCCAACCTCTGCTGAACAGAATCGTGGAAATAGGAGAAAAGTACAGTAAAACCCCCACACAGGTTGTTAATGTTCTTTAACTAGCTTGTATCTTTCAATTAGAAGCCTGAATTTTGCTGTTGCCATGGAATCATGACTGAAAAATGAGCCAACGATACCTGCATTTAAGTGCTTAAGCGATGTTAGACACAGGCACAAGTATCAATTGGAAGATACCAAGTTACAAACTTCCAGTGCATTATGTATGCACAACATGCATGCAAGAAGGATCCCTTTGTTTCTCTCTTTTATATATGCAGACCAATTTCGGTAGCTTCATGTAGTTCTCCATCAGATAAAAGATCATGAACTCACACATCAATATTTAGACAATAAATTTCTTGGATGTATTGGGGTTTTAAATTATAAACATGGTTTGTTCTTTTGCTGAGACTTGATGCAAGTTGGGTTCCTCTGGACAGGTAGTCCTAAACTGGTTAATAGCCCAGGACAATGTTGTGCCAATCCCAGGAGCCAAAGATGCAGAACAGGCTGCGGAATTCGCTGGTGCACTTGGATGGATGCTCAACAGTGAAGAAGTAACTGAATTGCGCTCTTTGGCTTCAGAGATAAGACCTGTTACTGGTTTCCCTGTTGAAAACTTGTAAATTTTATACACGCATCTGGAGTTGTAAATTCCTCTATACAAGAACAGTATACTTCTTTACCTCAAAATACAAAATTTTCATGTTTTCTATAAGAATATAGCCAATTTAGCTCTGTTTGGTGTTTGGGAAAAACTAGAACTAAGAACTGGTAAGCTCAGAGTCTCACATTACTACGGTGGTCTTAGCACAAATTAACAGATGGAAAATAAGTCCAAGATGCAAACATATGACTTGGAAGATGAATAATAAAAGTATATAGGTACCTTGTTGGACATGCAATAAGCCTCTTTGAGCTATAAATAGACTCATGGACCCAATTTGATATTAAAACAGCAGTTAATTCATAAAATGGTAGGCCTGGCTGCAGCTGTACTGAAAAAGACAATAACTTATAGCCAGAGGTCCATATATAGCAGCCCTATCTGTTGCTAGCTAAGAGGTTAGTTTCTATGAATAACAAAATGGCATGAATTTAAGGTTCACAAAAACTCAATCCATGAAATCTATCTTTTCCCATCATGAGCCTGGTATATCCTCACGGCTAGTTGGTTGGAAGCATTGTACTTGTACATGCAGAAGATCCCAGAGTCTCTCAGCCAACAAACTCCAAGCTCCAAATTAATGCCAACAACATCCATAAAATTTGGTCCAAAGTTCAACCGTTCTCATTTAAACTTGGGCCTTACCTTTAGACCTTTGGCTAAGTGGTTTCAAATGTGAGAGTGGGACCATGCTCAAGATGAAGATTCCATCCGAGTGATGAAGTGAACAAATGAATTGAACGTGGTCCATTCCATGGTTCTTTTATGTGTTTTATACTTGTTATTTGCCAAATGCTGGTGTATATTTCTTTATATAATTCTGTTGAGAGAAATGACAGATTTTCTAGTAGAGCAATAAAAATGAAGTAATAGAGTAAATAATACACTTATAGCCTTTATAGGCCGACAAAGCTCTCAAAATAAAAAAGAAAACAATAGGACGGACAAGACAGTTTGCTTTTTTTTTTTACTTTTATAGAGATAAGATATGTGCAATCTGCAAGTGCATCATCCAGCAATCTAATAGAAAAACCCCACAAGCCTGCCTACTTGGCCAATCTGTAAGATGAGCTGTCTGAAAACTTTTCCTCTGACAATCTTGTCCCTCATCATTGACCAATAAAATGTGCACTGCCAATGCAGACGTGGCACCACCCTCATTCATTTTCAGGTCATAACTCAAATGTGCTCCTAGTTATAGATTTGGTTGCCTTAAAAATTAAAATAACCAATCCCACTCACCCATTTCCAAATCCAATCTTCCATATTTATTTACACCACCCAAATTGACATTAGCCTCACTTTCACTGTTTCAAGCACACCACAATTCAGCAAGTGCCACGTGGAGAGCTACCATGCGGTACTGTAGAAATATGAAGCTCTACTATGTTACTAGTCAATCTCTGCTCTTCCCTCTGTGCCAAGTCCCTGCCCTTCTAACTTGGTGTTGTTAAAGACTCTTTTGTCCATGCCATTCTCAGTTTCTTGTTGCTCTCTTAGCTCAGCTCACAGCTTCTTACAGAGACACAGAGACACAGAGAGAGAGAGACTTGTAGGCTTTCAATTTTCAGTTCAAGAGAAGTCAGAGCTTGCTTTGATCAGGCGTGCTTACCTATTCCTTTTTATGCTTCTGGGTGTTATTTTCTACTCATTTTCCATCTGGGTTTCTATTCATCAAAAGACTTTTCTTTTGGGCTTCTTTTTGTAGAAAAGCAGAGCAATTTTTCATGTCCTTATCTTTCTTTCTTTTTTTTCCATTTTTTTAATAGTATTCTTCCCTTAAGTGGTGAATGATGTCTCTAGCTTCTGTATTTGTTTTGTCAACTGTTGTTTTTTAGTTGATTTTTCTCAAGTAATTGCCTATTTTTTGGATTATTTTATTCTGGGTTCTCATGGCCTCTGTCTCTCAATTTTTTAATGTTGAAGAGCCTAATTTGGGGCTCTTAATATTTTAATCTGTAAATTTATGTGGTGTAGAAACAATTATATTAACGGCAATAAAAAATACACTTTTCCTTCTGATAAAAATTTGTAGTTCTATATTGGGGCTTCGCCTCATTGCTTCTTCTATTCCATTTCTTAGGATAGTTCCATATAAAGTATGTAACCTTTTTTATTGCTTATTGTTTAGTTAATATATTAGTTAGTCAGTTGACTAACTAACCAATTAGTTTTTTAAGGTGTTTTCTTCTGGTTGGGATCTCAGAGATTCTGCTTTTGTTTATCGATCAATCAATCATTATAAATATCTAAGTCTTCTTTCTTGTTTTACAGGACTTTCTGTCTGTTCAGAAATGAATTCTTGCATTCCTGATTGGAACTTTGAGGGTGATCTCCCTTTGACCAACCAAAAAAAAATCATGGGGTCTGTACTCTCTTTATCTATCTATTCTCAAAGTTATTGTCAGATTAATTTACTGAATTTCTTTGTAGAAGAAGAAAATAGGGAAAAGAAGAATAATATCTATACTTGTTGAACTATATTGATTTGGGTGGCAATTTTAACAGGCCAGACCATGAACTAGTGGAGCTCTTATGGAGAAATGGACAGGTAGTTTTGAACAGCCAAACACATCGAAAACCGAGCCTTAATCCAAATGAGTCCAGACAAGTTCAGAAACATGACCAGCAAGCAATAAGGGTTGGTGGGTTATATGAGAACTCAAGCGATTTGACTCAAGATGATGACACAGTCTCCCTGATCCACTACCCACTAGAAGATTCATTTGATAAAGAGTTCTGTTCCCATTTTTTTTCTGAATTGCCTTCCTGTGATCCAATTGAGATTGAGAAGCCAATCAAACAACTTGAAGAAGAAAAGTATGTTAAGTTTGGTGCTTCTGATGCCACCCATCTTGCTTCCACTACACGCCAACCTAATGTTAAGTCCTCTGATGGTGTGGAATATCAAGGAAATCCAATGCCTCCTCCAAGATATCAATACAGTAATTCAACTGAGAAGAATCAAAATCTAGGAGGCTTGGGGAAAATAGTTAATTTTTCTCAATTTTCAACCCCATTCAAAGGTGATATAGGATCTTCCAGAGGAAAGTTAAGAAGGAAAGAGTCTGGCAATTTAACTCAAGGAGAGGTCAGAGAGAGTTCAGTAATGACCGTTGGGTCAAGTTTCTCAGGTAGCAACCAAGTTCTAAATGACCTTGATGTGAGCCGGGTTTCGAGCAATGGTGATGGGACTACTGGTTTATCTACTGGACTCTTCTATGATAATGTTCAAAAGATAATGCCTCAGAGTGAGGGAGGGAAAACAGACACACTTGACCCAACTCTTACTTCGTCTTCTGGTGGTTCTGGTAGTAGTTTTGGCAGGGGAGGAAAGCAGTCTAATGTTGTCAATAGCAACAAAAGAAAGAGTAGAGATGCAGAGGACTCAGAGTGCCAAAGTGAGGTAAACCATTCTCTCCCACACATGACTACTTGTAACATCACTGATTTTGTGCCCTGAGCAATAACCTGTACATATTTTAGGCTGCTGAACTTGAATCAGCTGCTGGAAACAAGCCAGCACAACGATCAGGATCATCCAGGAGGAGCCGTGCTGCTGAAGTCCATAATCTTTCAGAAAGGGTAGGACTTTGGGAGCTCCCTAGCATTTAAAAGTTTTGAAATTTTTTTTCTTTTTGGTATAACTTGTTTATTGATGCAGAGAAGAAGAGATCGGATCAATGAGAAAATGAGAGCGTTGCAAGAGCTCATACCTCATTCTAATAAGGTTTACTTTCTCAAGCCATTCGATTCTTACTGTCTAATAATTTTTTTCTTTTCTGTTATAGTCTTTTAATTTTCATCCAATCTTATATAGTTGTGAGTCTTGTGACAGATTTGGTCCTTACTTTGCAGACAGATAAAGCATCAATGTTGGATGAGGCAATTGAATACTTGAAGTCTCTTCAGCTGCAACTTCAGGTGTAATAGAAGCTCATAAAAACAAAACTAGTCCTACTGCTTGTAGCTCAAGCCACTAACAATTTTTCTTGGTACTTTAGGTAATGTGGATGGGAAGTGGGATGGCACCAGTGGTGTTTCCAGGAGTACAGCACTATATGTCCCGAATGGGCATGGGAATGGGCCCACCTGCCTTGCCTTCTATGCACAATTCAATGCATTTACCTAGGGTCCCTCTTGTTGATCAGTGCATGACTGTGGCTCCAACAGCTAACCAGGCTGTAATGTGCCAAGCACCAGTTCTTAATCCAGTTGATTATCATAACCAGATGCAAAACCCCTTGTTTCAGGAGCAATATGCTCGTCTAATGGGATTCCATCATATGCAGACTATGTCTCAGGTTTGTGTTCTTTGTCTTGTTTGACATGAAAATTTCTCATGGTTTTCTAACTGAAATGATCTTCATTTTTATCTATCCAATTTGTCTTGCAGCCTATGAATATGTTCAGATTTGGCTCCCAGCCTCTACAGCAGAATCAGATGATGGCACCAACTGGCATCAGCAGTGGACCTTTAAGTGGAGGAGGTGCAAACAATGATACTTTAAGTGGCAAGATGAGTAAGTCACTTCAACCCCTTTTTTTATACTTGATTTATTGCTTTCCAAGACTGAAAAAAGTAAACAAAGAATTATGCTGCGACTTGTTAAAGGACACAAAGAATTATGCTGTGACATGTTAAAAGAATACTTTTTGTTAAAAGAAATTGTGTGAACTGTAGTTGGTGGATTCTTTAATGTTTTATGGCCGTCAAAATCAGGGGCTATATGGTTATTTGGGCTGAACTGATGAGTTCATTTCCTAGCTTATCTTCATTGCCCTCCCCCTAGAAAGTGAATGTTCACAAGCTTCTCCCTGCTACAGGGGTTGGCCACATATATTTTTGTTGTGCACTATTGTTGTGGCTCATATCGTCTGCTAGATATAGCCCATTATGCCTTCTTTTAATGCTGTCAACAGTCCTGACTCTGATGCTCTTATGATAATTGTCTTTTTAATATATAAAAACAGCTTTGTTGAATCCCTGATGATTACATTAAGTGTCCCTATCATATTAACTTTAATGGCCATATTGCTTTTTCTGATGTTAACAGGTTAATGAACAACCGAGTATTCATGCTTATCTGATCTCTTTGGTCCCCTGACTTATTTAACATGATTATTACAAGGTGGAAAAGCCGTTATGTTGAATATTTGAACATTTCTTGCTCACACCAATGTATATGCCAATGGACAACTATTGCAAGAGTTCAAACATCTCACTCAGGCGTTTAATGGACACAAGACGAATTGTGTAACTTTCTGGTTTGAGTTTTTTGACTCTGCCGAAAAGTAAAAAAGTATTTCATGTCCAGTAAACATATATGTATACAGGCATATTGCTTATAAAAGGATGCCTCAATTTTTTAATGAATACTGATGGTTCCTGAAGTGTTTCATTGTATGCACCCTTAAGCTCATGCTGGTGTTGTGTGCTCACAGTCTACTATCATGACAAGCCCCAAGTCATATATGAATTTAATGTCTGTCACTGTAAAGGGTGAAATTAGAAAAAAATTCAATGAATAAAGATAAAATTTGAAGTATTTTACAATACTTAAACATGTTTTAATACATTGGTGTGTTTAATTATTACCTGTTGTTTTCAAAGTTGAGCATCAAAAATAATTCCTGTACCAATAATTCTCAAGCTGTATCTTGTTCTTTAGTCCAGCTGCAATTAATTGAAAGGTAGTGGTCTCGGAATCAAAATAAAGGCAAGTCAACTACCACCTGATCGATATTGGGATACCCTTTTATCTATAACTCCATATTACCTCGACATAATAAGACCTCATGATAAGACACATGGTTTGCATGACTTATCCTTTGTTGAATCATTTGGCTTCGCCTCCCATTAATTGTCTTCGGTTGATGAATATGAACATGGACACTCTTCAAAATCTGATAAAATTGGTGCTTTTTTCACTGTCTGTGGAGTCAAGTATGCAAGTTGTGCGTGCATATTTGTAGCATATTGATTCTCTAAGTCAACAACTGCCCACTAGGATGATATCTCCTCAGTACTATTTCCCTGTAGAAGCTTTTATTTTATTGTTTCTAAATGTATCATCAAGTTTAATGATTGGTCTTCCTAATTAAGTGAAGATGCTGAACATTTTGGCTAGGTAAAGTGGGTTAGTTAGATTACCACTAACCCCAAAAGCTTATAAATGAATAGACTAACAATGTACATTAAACTTACACCCTCTTTCACATGAAGCCCCATTTTGCACATAAACCGATAGAAAAACAAAAGAAATAGAGAATGATGATTTGAGATTTCAAACTCGAAATCTTTTGCAAATAAAGCTCTGATATCAAATTAGACGGTTACTAACTTCATAAACTTAAATTATTAAAAAATAAACTAACAATAAATATCAAATTTACAAAATGGACTTGGGTCTTCCCTCTACGGCAAGTGTCATTAGTTATGTGGATGAAAATTTGTGAACCAACAGACCCATCTGGTGTGATTCTAGTGATCATCCACCAATCGAAGCCAGCCATAATGATATGCTGCACTTAGCAGAAGCAGAGCACTTCATAGTTTGGTTATGGCCTAAAGATTTGGTTATCTGCCTAAATGCCTGAAAAGAGCATATGTCAAGGCGTCAAGCCTAAGTACTCAGAATAGTGTGGTCCTAATTAATGCCTTAGAGGGGCAATCAAATAGACATACAAGTGCAAGTGCATGACTCACATGATGTACCTCCCATCACTATATAATATGAAATATTATTCATTGATCAATTTCACTCTTTCCAGCTAGAAGGATTTCTGCTGTCTCCGACATGAGATAATCTTTATTCTCAAGTGGGCTCGAGGTTGATTGACATCTTTCCAAATTACAAACTCACAATAAAGTTATAAGAACAGTTAAATCAATTGTCATTAACTCATAAATATGAGACTTACTTATATGAGTAATGAGTCGGCCATACCTCTACATCTGCTATATGATCAATAAACATCATACAATCATTAGATCTTCAAAAACTTGAAATATTAATGTTGGATTCCTCTAGACAGGTAATACTAAATACTCTTAGAGATATACATATACTAAACTTCATTTTATAGAAAATAAGTAGAGTGAGAGATGAAGCTTTTGAACTCCTAACCTCCTCCAGAAATGAGAGCTTTGATATTATATAAAATAATTAATCAACCTAAAAACTTAAACCACTAAACTTTGGATTAATACAATGATTAGATTAGAGATTCCCACAATCCCTTACTTGTACTTTCTTTTTTGGTTTTTTTCCAACTTTCCATTGTGAGATTCCCTTAACTAGCAAGTTGTACTTGGAATGCAAATGGCTAGCGTCATCAACACCATAATGAAATCGATGACCATTGATTTGCCTCAATGGTTACATATCTGATATCTACCTCCCCGGCACCATGGAACCCACAAGAAGATCTAACGAATAACCATAGAAATATATAGGGCAATGTACAGAAGCAATTCAAAGCTAGTGGCATAGACAGCTCTTCTTTTTACAAATATCTCCTCGAGTCCCCCACACCATATATTTTTCTAGATGTTGGAAGGTGGATAAAGATTGATTTGTCTCAGGCTGGTCCCATTCTTGCAAACTTGCCAAAGCTAATTATATCATGGACTTAAAAGGCCAGTACAGTCATGTTCACTGCATTCAACACACTATGATATGATATCTTCATACCCCACTTGAAAGATTTTAATTTTTAACAACTAGGTTCACTTCATTCTCAATATATTGATTATTCCTCTCGATCATTGGTTTTCTTTCATCTTCCCCACCTAACCTAAGTTCAGTGACATAATAAAATAGCAAAAATTTAATCTCATAAAATTCATTACTCCAAAAAATAAAAAATCAGTGAAGCCTCTTAAGGCCCAGAAAACAGATATGTGGGCCTTCAAAGGTTTCAGGTTCAATAGGCAACGCTGCAACGATCCTTGGCCTGCATTTAAATGGGTCCTAGTTCAAACTGGTTCCTGGCCCTGACCAGTGTAACAAAGAAGCTTTGTACCAAGTAGCAGTCCATTTGTGAGTTAATGGTTGAGTCGCTTTCTCGTACAATTGGTATCTTGAAATTGGGCCTTGTTGGTGACAATCGGGGAGATTCTTCCATGGCGGCATGTCTTATGGCATATCATCTCACAACGAGATGTAACTCGCAACACACATAACCTACAGCATTGTAAAAAAAGGAGAATTCTCTCTTGCCGAAAGAAGTGTGCGGAATGGATGCAAAATTCTAACTCCAGCCGTTAGATTGGTGGGTCTCTCCTAACTGTCAGTAGTGCAAATTTGCACATATTTGTATTTTGGTTCCGCATGATAGAAGCTCTCGTAAAAGGATGCCCCATTGAAGAATCAGTGTGGTTGTGGCATGAGAAAAACTAATATTCCATGTAGGACAATACTCCATATTCACACACATTCCTGTATGTGTGGCTCTACTTTAAACCAAACATATCGACAATTTATGCTCATATTAGGTAACATGGAGCATGTATGGTCTCGTGGCTTAACACATGTAAGTAAACTTACTCTAATATTATGAAGACATGTAGGCATCAATTTTAAAATTAATTGACAATCAAAGAAGTAATTCAAACTTTTATAAACCATTACGCACAAACTCACATTTTTTATATGAAATTTTTCTATCAACAGAAACTAAGGGTGGGAATGGGTTGGGTTGGATCGGGTCGGGCCGATAATGACCGATAATTCTACTCGACCTATTTCGACCAACCAACTTTACCATATCTCACAACCAACAGCCAACTCATCTATTGTGGGTCGGATGTAAGTTGGTTATCGATAAGACCAATAAAATTGATATATGTAGTACAAATAGACCGATAAGACCAATAATTAATTAATTTCAAAACTAACATCCAAACCAATTATGATGGATCAATTGATATTATTGATCTGACTTTATTTGTTGAATGTTAGTTAAATTATTAACCGATAAAACCGACCTAACGTCTAACAGAAATCACTAGAAATAGCGATGCAAAGACAGAAAAAAGTTTGTGTCCCTCCAGTAGTTAAGAGTGCTGACACCCCCATTGACTATTGTGTCAAGATATTAGTGAATTTGAAACATGTGGTTGCTTAACTGCAACTCAATCAATCCTCATGAACGTCTTTTCCATATGACATTTCATTTTCTGCACGGAAAAGGCGTTTTGGCCCTATTAAATCACATGTCCACAAAACGTGGTCGGTGGGAAATTAAATTATCTAGAAAATCGAATTCTATACATTTTTTAGATAAACAAGAATACAAGATTTTTAGTCTACCAAACAAAAAGAATACAAGATTTTTAATAATATTTTTGATAATATTGGATAAATAATTAGAAAATTATTTTTTATTTCCATTTTTATATTTGTTTGATTAAATAATAATAAATAAAATATTGTTAAGTTTTTTAGTTACACCTTTATTTATTATATATATTTATAGATAAGGGATTGTAACATAATTGATAGTTTATATTGTAATAGGAGCAACTTTTTATTAGAAAACTATAATTCATGCTTTCTCAAGAGAAGGAAAATAAACCCAAGTGGGTGGATAGCGTCACTCTTCCTTTTGTGTGGCATCACATTCCCGTGAAGCATGAATTTTTATTCTAAAGTTATACTTATTAAATATGAGAATTAAATTATATTCCCATTTAAAGTCTCCAATTTACGAACCAAATAGGGCCGAAGAGAAATGCTAATTACATTTTCTTTGTGCTTTCTTTCTTTTCATGTCAATCTCGTAATAAATCAGAACTGTTTATTTTTATATCACTCTTTAAAAGTTATTTTTGTAAAAAATTAACTAAATAAAAATGATTTGGTCATCTAAACTAAATCTTATATAAAAAAATGATAAAATTACTGTTATTAATCTTGTTTATTTATTTAATAACAATAAGATATTTAAACGATTCATGATTTAAGTAATTTTTTACATAGATGCGGTATAGAAAATGAATGGTTTTAATAATAACATTATATTTGAAATTTATAAGAAAATAGAAAAAACACAAAAAAAAAAGACAATTAGCATTCTTCTAACAGTAATATTTATTTATTAAAATAATTATTGAAATTTTATATATATGTGTAAAGATTTTGTTACTATACTTCTATCTTTGGGTACTACTGCTACTACTATGCATTAATAATTTGATAGTAAATAAATCGTTTCAGATTCAATTAAATAAAACAAATTAAGCTTAATTAATACTTGACAGTTGATAGTACAAACCTAGAGTCACATCATTCATATACGACAGCACTAGACCCGATTAGATTGTCGTTCCCAACCTCCAAAGGCTAGTATGGGCCTTAAGACTTTAAATGATGATAGTCGACAGGGCCAACTAGAGGGCCCCACATCACATCGTGCCAAAAGCTGTCAAATTGAACCAGCATGGTGTCACGTGAGGTGAAGCAGAAAAATTACTAGAAAAATAAAAAGATAAAAAAAGTAAAAAAGAGTGGAAGCATTCTTTGTTTTAAAATTAATACTTGGGTTTTTTAGTTGGATTTATATTTTTCTCAATTAAAAGAGAGGTCCAAGTGTTCAGGTGTCCAACCGTCCAAGTTGCAAGTTGGTATTCTAGCTTCTAGCTCATTAATAATAATATAGAGTGGGACTCAAAATAATAAAATAATTCTAATGCTAGAAGAAGGTTAGATACATGCATGTCCTCAAATTCCACTTTACTTGCATTCTCTTCACTCATGATTTTAGAACTCATATTCAATTCCCAATTTCCTACTAATATAGAACTTTAATTTCTAAACTTCAAAAGGATTTCTCTCATTCTACCTTTTTATTAACTTATTTTGAAAATACAATCTCAATTTTCACATGATTTCATTTTTACTTGAATTTTAATCTAGGTATGTGTTATGAATTTATGAATTATCTTTTATTCCTATGTTTTATAGATGATGATTTTAAAGTCCACTTCTAAAATCTTTAAATAAATAAAATTCACCTAAAAATTTTAATGTCAAATAAGTTCATTTTATACAAATAAAGTTCATGTTATATTTTTTCCCTTTTTAGAACCTCAGTATTTAGAAAAATAAAAATTAAGCAAATTGCCATTGTCATATTAGAAATGGAAGTACTATGTGTAACACTAAAAATAAAAAATTATAAAAATTAGTAGCTAATCCATCTTAAGGAATTAAAAAGGGATACTTTGATTGTAAACGTCATTATCATAAGATCTAAAGGTCCGCATATATCTATTTTAATACTAAGCATTAGTTGATTAGTGCCTCGCGTGGTACATCTAATTTCACAAGCAAAGTTTAATGCATTGAACAATGAATGTCAGGAATTTAGTGATGNCAAACTTCTAATTTGTGGGAATCCCACAATGGATCCCTCCTGTCTAACCAATTATCTAATATTATTACTTTTTATATTAAAAAATTTGAACTCTTGGTTTCTCATAGTGGTTTAGAATGTGATGATATTGCATATAACTATAAGACAATTAAGAATGGCCATCTTTTTTTACTCGTACACATCAAAATTAGGAGACAAAAATGCATAGTTAACTATAAGATTAATAATAACGAGGAACATGTTGACAAATAACTGAATGAGGTGAATAATGCAAAGGGATAGATATTTGTGAGCACCAAAAAGTCAAGAGGACGATTAATAAGATTAATTGACCAGGGAAAATATAAGGACAATTATAGAGAATAACAATATATTGCTGATGTCCCACATTAATTGGTTGGGTCATGGCCTCGTGGGTATGTGTTTTTTTTGGCCATTTAAAAATATAATTGCATTAAACCATGGGTATGTGTTTAATTATGGTAATGAATGGACATATATATATTCGTCTATTTGTTTGGTCAAAGTTAAATAGATAAATAGTTTTCGATTTGACTAATTTTTTACAAAGATAATCTATCAATGGCAATGTCAAAAATGAACAGTGCGGATCGACATAAAACTATTCGTGTGGGCCCCACCAGAGGATCTCTCATTTAACACTAAATGAGAGATCCCTCATTGGAAGATTTCTATATATATATATATATATATATA
>QANT01006095.1:0-24630 GCA_003254885.1 Purshia tridentata | reverse complement strand
GCAAGTCCAGGGGGAAGAATAGATATTATATTCTTCAGATTAACATCTTCGTTTTCTTTTTTGGCCGAAAAAAAAAACACATCTTTGTTTTCTTTCAATTTTATGTTTTCCATGATCAAACTCTTCATATCCTTGGGAAGGCCATGTTCATATAACCACATCTGTATCTTTAGACTCTTTCTTTCTATCATCCCTGTACGCTTCCTTTTTCTTTCTTCTTCCAACCGATCACGGATCTATTGATATATGTCACAATAAGTTTGTTCATCAGTACATTAATTATTCCTGAAATTTATATATAATTATATAATAAGGATAAACATGCTAATTAATATGCTGTCATTTGGACCATACATTCCAGAAATATCTACCTAATCTACAGTCTATAGATTTCTACAGGAAAACAAAAATATCTACAGATTGATTTTTTATTATTAATTTAACTACAAATTGATTGTTTGACAACAAAATTGCCAATTTAATGGTAAGAGAGCAGTTTCCATTATAATAAGTTTGACGTGTTTACTATCATATATATTGAGGTAGAAGACTATATATCAAAATTAGGAAACCAAGGGTATCTTGAATATATGGTGCATAACACAATAGGAAGATACTATTAACCCTAACATTTTTTTCAACTAGTTTTTTTAAATTTACATGACATTTATATATTAGATTTTATAACAAAAAAAGTAAAACGTTAAAAAGGAAAAATGTAGACCTTGTCGATTGAATTGACATCACGTAAGTTAGAAAGCAAAAATTGAAAAAAAGTGTTGAGACAATCAAAATTTTCCGAATGCAATATATAACCACTAATGTATAATTAATTCCCTAATGCAATTAATCTGTTAGCTAGGGGTAATTTCATATACTTCATTTCTTGAATCTGCCATCCTGTTACAGCATATTTTATGGATTTAATATTACCCCAAAATAATATAAAGCTGAAATGTAACAAAAATAAAAATGAAGCTGAAAACAACTAATTTCTCTCATTCAAGGGATGCATAAACAAACAATTCGTATGTATATATAAGAAAAAAATGCATAAACAATAGAAGATAATTATTGGAGAAAAGCTTTCACATTGTAATAAGTAATTAATGAAATGCCCTTTCCTGGTCAGAAAGAAAATATTCTTCACGTACAATTGGTGGATAAATAAAACAGAAAGGAACTTCACGAACATTAGTAGTACTCCAAAGAAAAAATTATAAGGAGAAGCTTAGAGAGAGAGATATATATATATATATATATATAGGGATTTTCTTAGGTGAGGATAACTGCACTTTTTAAAGTTTGCAGACACGGATAGAGAGTGTACAATAGGCGGACAATGTGTGAATACAGATGATGTGTTTGTAACAAGTTATGATTTGTTGCAACAAGTTATGATTTGTTGCAGCAAGTTTTGCAATTTTGTATTCACACATTGTGCGTCTATTGTCCACCCTCTATCCGCGTCCGAAAACTTTAAAAAGTGCAGTCATCCTCTCTAGAGAATAACCGATATATTCTTTTATATAAAAGTATCAACACGAACCTGTGTAAAATCATTGACGAATACTATAAATAGTATTAAGCCAAAACAAAAAGTTGCGACTGCAATGACGTTTTCCGATGCATTCACGCTGGTGTCAAGGTTTTGACCTAGAGAACTGCAAAATATGAAATGAAGCAATATAAAAGATATAATTTCTTGAGGAAGATATACGTATTATTCATACCTCCTAAATAGTCGCGGTATTGATCATTTTAAAAATTCCAAATGGGGCACATTAAGAACATGTATCCAGTCGATTACTTTTGTAGACATATACATAATATATTACATGCATCTGTTTATGTGGTTGTAGGTTGTTTTTCAATCTTGGGTAATGTTAGAGGCCAAATCAATCAAACTGCCCAAATCAAACCGATTGGTTTCGCTAGAATACTAGTTTGATACTAAAAATGATCGAATCAGGACCGTTCAGACAGTGTCTACCCTACTTGAGTTAAATTAGATCCACAGGGCCACTTACTATAATAACTCAATATGCAACATAAAACAATTTATGTGCATACCTTAAATTCCGCAATCCCCACCAAAAGCAGAAGAAGACCTTTTCTGTAAAACCTGTTGACCCCTTTGTACTCATACCTAGCTGAAAAGCTTTAGCATATATGCCAAAATCGAATAACGTTGTATTTGGTGGATTTGTAGGGCACAAGTTATTTAGAAGTGTGATATTTGTGAAGTTACGATCATCAGCACAGCCAAATGTACTATTTCCACATGCATTTTCACTTCCACAGACATGTCTCCAACAATCTATCTTTCGTTGAATAGCCATAAAGTACCAAAATGCTCCAAGTATCTAAATAAACAATTAATTAATTAATATTAAATAAATTTTGAATTAAATACACACAAATAGATATTTAAAGGATCTATTAATTGAGGAAGCTTCCATTAAGGAATCACTTAAATAAAACTTAATTATTTAAGAAATTTCTTGTGGGATCCACTTCACAATATTGTAGTTGGATGAAAACACATTAATTTTTCAAGTCTCCATTTAAGGATTATGTTTGCAAAAAATTAGACAATCACTCAACCAGTTGATTAAATAATGATCATTTCAATGTCTTTTGATAAACATTGTATTCATCTACTTTGTCACAATTAATTGCCTTAATGATTTCAGATTTGTTATTTTATTTTTTTGTAATGATGATCTTGAATAAAAACCTAAAAATATGCGGTTTTGATTATCAAACCTCGTAAGGATCCCTTAAAAAAATTAATTTAAGAAATCCCTCAATTGATAAAAATAGTCTACGTGTATACATATATACATATACTTCTTTTGAGGATCCCTTATGAGGCACACTTCGCATTTCGGTAATCAAGTCGTTTATTTTTAAGTCTCATTCAAGAACCAGTCCTCTAAAAATTGGACAAATTGGAGATCATTTAACTATTTGGTTAGATGGTGATAATTTTAATATTTATGCATAACATTGTGCTAATCTAATATTTATGCATAACATTGTGCTAATCTAATATTTATTTTAATGTCTTAATGGTGTTGATTTGCATAGAACTACAATGCGGAGTATACCTTACAAAAAATCTCTTAAATAAACTTATTTTTAAAAAACTATTATTGGAAGCTCCCTCATAAATACATATAATTAAGACTTTAACCCATAATAAAAACTTACATGACCCGCAAGAATGACCTGAAACAAACCAAATGCGACTTTAACCCATACTTCAATCTCTCTGTCAAATTTGTTCCGTGGAAGATAGATGCGTAGAACCCGTGGCACATATTGTAACATGACAAGAACGATAAAGAACTTCCATGCATTCAAGGATCTCGAGCTCCCCATTTTTGAAACGAAAAGGAAAATAACCACCTGGATAAATGGCACTGATTTAAGCTAACAATTAAATATCATTATTAGGTAACAAATTATTGATTTAGCTAAGATATTGACGTGTCCTAATTATTTAATAAATAACACTTTAGTCACCAACATTTTTGACTAGTGGTAATATGCAACCACTGTTGACCAAATATGTCAGGTCAAATGACATGCACTTTTTTTTTTCCGGCAGTTTAACTCACTTTTAATTTTGGTCATTGTCATTTTAATTTTGGCAATTTTAATTTTTGTAGTTTCATTATGATTACAATAGTCCACATTGTTAACTTTGTTTACTTTGAAGAAGAAAATCTAACATGGCAGCATGAGTTTGACACATGATTAAGAATTTTAAACATTTCAAGTGTGACTGCCAACAACGTGCTGCCCCGTTAGATTTCTATAATTAAAATAAACATAGTTAGCGATTTTATATCTAATTGCAATTGAAACTATAGAATCAAATTTGTCAACATTAAAATAACATGACCAAATTGAAAAATGAGTAAACTATAACAACCAAAAATGTCATTTGACCAAAATGTTATATATCCTTTAAATATATGGAATTTATATATTCTAAAATAAGGCAGAATTTTCCTTGCATGTTAACAAATTAAAATGTAGATTTGGAAAACTAGTTTCTACCCAATAATGGTTTCTCTTACCTGTTGGAAGGGAAGAGCAGCTAAAATGTTCAATAGTATGTATGGCCACACAATACTCTTGGCTTTTTCCGAAACACCCTTTAATGATTTTGAGGACCGAGATGTATGCCCAGTATAAAACTTAAATATAATATCCACTATGTAACATAGATCTGTGACTGAGCGTAAAACAAGAGCAGTTGTCTTCAACTTTTGGTCCAATATGAGGCACTTCATATCTTCATTGATGCTTGGTATGTAAAAAAACAGAGGATCAAGTAAGACCGTAACCACACATGATAATGCAAACATCTTATTCCAAAATGAAGAAATTTCCTCCAATACTTTTGATGTTGGCCCTTTCTTCATTGATTTCCAGTGTTGTGCAATACTGAGCAAGACACAAGAAACATATAATTAAGTTGCACCCACATAAGGAAGAAACATCAAAGGAGTCTTTGAAGCTGTGGCATAACTGTAACACTCCTACAACCGGTAAAAATACTAGTCATATTGCAACACTGAGTTCAATTATTCCCAACAAATTAAGCTTTTAAGTAGTATTTATTTCCTTAATCTAGAGATGTCCCAAATTCGTATTCCATTCTTTAAAAAAAATTATAAAATAAAAAGAAAGTGGAGCCTTACATGGTCTTGTCTTGATACAAATTCCTGGTACTGGCCTGAAGTTTATGGCCCCAAACCGTGTGTCACGCTTGGGTGAGAACCCTTGGTTTTTATCATCTTGATCTATACCGTTATGACTAGATAATGATTGTATCACCAATTTGAGGTTTTTTTTAATGTTAGGATCTTAATTTATGAGTGACGACGTTAATTTTTAGGGAAAGTCTCCGTTTTCAAAAAATATGGTGTAGACTATTAGTCCGCATTTTTGGGGTAAGGACCCATGTTTCACACTTTTGAGGTGAAGACCCTGCTCTTTGTGCTTTTGGGGTAAGGACTCCTATCTTTGCATTATTTTGGAGAATGTTCTTTCATGTTATTTTGGACAGGACCCATGCTTTGTACTTTGGTTGGATATTTGAATTATGTGACGTCGTTTAGGTGAGGACCTATGTTTTGTTTGAATCATATGGGTGAAAACCCATGTTTTAAACTATTTTGGTGAAGACCTTTTTAATATTTTGACAATCCTTATTTTTTTCACAGCGGTCCGTTCCAATTTGCAAATTGCATAAATGTTTACTAGCAAGTATTAGTGCCAAAAAATTATTTTAAGGTAATAAAAGAAAGACGGGTAAGAACCTAAATGATGAATAAAACACGTATAGGAGGAATCCTCAATGCATGGGGGATCGAGTGGATGAGGTTCTCAAGTTAAGGAGCAACATCCATATATTTGATGTTGAGTTTCATGATCTAGTAAAATTTCATGTTGAGTTTCAACTAGTAACTAATCTAAAGTCATTAAACTTCTTGTCGTCTCTCTTTGTCGAATTTCATGTCGCCAAAAAACTAATAGACGACCACTTCAATTGATGATTTCTTGCAAGGCCCTATGAACTTGGGTTGGATCTTGACTTATTCAGTTTGGAGGGCCTTTTATTTTTGGAGTGATTAGACAATTAAACACTAATACTAGTTTCTTTTTTTCTTGGCCACTAACCCTAATACTAGTTGATCATTATATTACGGACAAAATTCATTTACAAAAGAAAAAAAAAAACCTAATTTGCTCTCCATAACCCTAGTTGTTTACCCACAACTTGATGTAGAGCAGCTAGCCGTGAGGTTCGAAGAGCAGTTGGCGCGCCGAAACTCACGAAAAGGCAAAAACTAAATTTTACTGTTCATTTGAAGGGGTTTTTGAGTCCGAATATGGTTGATTTATATATCAAATTGAAGGGAATCGCGCGACGATTGCAACTCACAACTAATGCTGTGACTAATAGGCTTTTTCGGCCATTCGAGGTCGTTTAGGGCCTCAAAACTGCGTTTTAAGTTTTGAAGTATTTTATTTATTTTCGTCCTTATTTTATTTAGGTTCCTTTTGGCCCACGGGCTTTATTTATGTGGTCGTTTTGACCTAGGGTTTCTAGAAACATATTTAAGGATTTTCTAAAGTTGTTTAGGTACTTTTGACAATATTTCAATAAACTTGAGTTTTCTCATATTTTCTGGTGGATTCCGAAATTTTATCTTTGCTAGGATTACACTGATAATTCCTTTGTTATTTCCGCTGCGTCAGGTGGTATCAGAGCAGGTCTTCCCTGTCTTGTTATTACCGTTCTTATTCCATGGGAGACGGACAGCAGGCCGCAGTTACACGGGCAGATTTGGACGCTCAGAATGAGAAGATCGATGCCCTTACAGCCAGTTTGGGAGAGATTCGAACCTTGTTGTTGGAGGGTCGTGGTAGACCTCCACCCCACAATAGGCAGGACAGAGGAAGAGGAGGACGATTGCCTCGTGATGAGGATTCCGAGTCGAAAGAGGAGTTGGATGAACCCGTCCAACTTAACAATCGGCGACCCTGGCATCATCCCCAGAATTATGATGATTTTTGATTGAAGGCTGATATTCCATGTTTTTCGGGTCACCTAAAAATAGAAGACTTCCTAGATTGGTTGGTTGAAGTAGAGAGATTTTTCGAGATCATGGAAATTCCAGAAACGAAGATGGTGAAGATGACGGCGTTCCGACTAAAGAGCAGTGCAGCAGTTTGGTGGGATCAACTACAGAAAATTCGCCAAAGACAGGGCAAGCAGCCAGTCAGGACTTGGCGCAGGATGAAGCAGTTGATGATGGAGAGATTCTTGCCCGCAGATTATGAGCAACACCTATATCGCATGTACATTAATTGTGTGCAAGCAAACCGGACAGTGACAAATTACACTGACGAGTTTTTGCGACTAGCCGAGCGAACTGAAATTGGAGAGACGGATAACCAACAAGTCGCCAGGTATGTTAGTGGGTTGAAACCCTCCATTCAGGAGAAGATAGGGTTACAGACCATGTGGAGTGTGCAAGAAGCTACTAATTTGGCGTTAAAGGCCGAGCTTTTTGAGCGAGAGAAGCAACCTATTCCCTATCGCCGGGGCAGCATAGAGTCATCTAGTCCAGCTCCTAGTTTCGCTACGGATAAAGAGAAAACCGTACAGCAAAATAAATCGGCCAATTTCCCTTACAGAGGGCAGGGTGAAGGAAGCAGCAGAAATTCTGAGAAAACCCAGAATCGAAATCAGAAGCCTAACCCTTATGCCAGACCAACCACTGACATCTGTTATAGATGTGGCAAACCGGGTCATAGGTCAAATGTATGCCCGGAACGAAAGCAGGTGAATTTAGTAGAGGTTGACCAGGCCGAAGATGAAGTACCTGAAGATGACTATGAGGACTATGATGGAGTTGAGTTCGCTAGCGAAGAGGGAAAGGAGATAGTGAACTTAGTGTTGCAGCGAATCCTCCTAGCTCCAAGGGAGGAGGGGCAGCGGAATAGTATTTTCCGATCACTTTGTTCCATCAAAGACAAAGTGTGCAACCTGATTGTGGATAACGTCAGTTGCGAGAATTTCATAGCGAAGAAAATTGTGGAGCATCTGCAGCTGTCAACCGAACCCCATAGTGCACCTTATTCCCTTGGTTGGGTGAAGAAGGGCCCAACGGCTCGAATAACGGAGACATGCAAAGTACCACTCTCCATAGGTAAGCATTATAAAGACGAAGTACTATGTGATGTTATAGATATGGACGCATGCCATATTCTGTTAGGTCGACCATGGAAGTTTGATGTGGATGTGACGCATAGGGGGCGACACAACGTGATGTTGTTCAAATGGAATTCTTTTAAAATTGCTATGGCTCCTACCACACCATCCAGTCGATCTCCTACCAGCAGCTTCTTGGCCTTGACAAACAGTGAGTATGACATGGAGGAGGCTATCAAAGAGTCTGAAGTTGTGTACCCAGTGGTGGTGAAAGGGTTGTTGGTAGTAGATAAAGCAGAAGTTGAAATTCCCCACGAGGTGCAGAAAATATTATCAGGATTTCGAGAGATAATTGCAGACGAGTTACCTAATGAACTGCCACCGATGAGAAACATACAACACCATATTGACCTAGTCCCAGGGGCACAGTTACCAAACCTCCCACATTATCGGATGAGCCCGAAGGAGAACAAAATTCTAAGGGAGCAGATCGAAGACTTACTGAAAAGAGGTTTTATTCGTGAGAGCATGAGCCCTTGTGCAGTACCGGTCCTTTTAGTTCTAAAGAAAGGCAACACTTGGCGTATGTGTGTTGATAGCCGGGCGATTAACAAAATAACCATCAAGTATCGGTTCCCTATACCTCGATTAGAGGATATGCTTGATGAGTTGACAGGTTCGAAGTTGTTCTCAAAAATAGACCTTCAGAGTGGCTATCATCAGATTCAAATCAAGCCGGGTGACGAATGGAAAACAGCTTTTAAAAGTAAGGACGGGCTATTTGAGTGGCTTGTTATGCCTTTTGGACTGTCCAATGCACCTAGCACCTTTATGCGGCTTATGAATCAGGTCCTTTGTCCCTTTATTGGCACTTTTGTGGTGGTTTATTTTGATGATATACTGATTTATAGCAGGACCAAGGAGGGGAGGAACATTTAATACACTTGAGGCAGGTTTTAGGTGTCTTGAAGGACAACAAGCTTTTTGTCAATCTAAAGAAGTGCACATTCTGTACCAACAAATTAATATTTCTGGGTTTTGTGGTGGGTGAAGACGGCATTCAAGTTGATGAGGAAAAAGTGCGAGCAATTAGGGATTGGCCAGCCCCACAGACAGTTAGTGAAGTGAGGAGTTTTCATGGTTTAGCCATTTTTTATCGCCGGTTTGTTCGGAATTTCAGTACCATCACAGCACCGATTACTGAGTGTTTGAAGCGAGGCAAGTTTCAGTGGGGTGACGCGCAAGAGCAGAGCTTCGCGCTGATTAAAGAGAAACTTTGTACGGCACCGGTGTTAGCCCTTCCGAACTTTGAGAAAATATTCGAGGTCGAATGTGATGCTAGTGGAGTGGGAGTGGGTGCCGTTCTTTCCTAAGAGAAGAAACCAGTGGCATTTTTCAGTGAAAAACTGAGCGAAGCCCGCCAAAAATGGAGCACCTATGATCAAGAGTTCTATGCAGTGGTTAGGGCTTTGAAACAGTGGGAGCACTATCTAATTCAGAGAGAGTTTGTTCTCTACACAGACCACCAGGCTTTGAAGTTTATTAATAGTCAGAAGCATGTTAATAAGATGCATGTCCGGTGGGTAACTTTCCTTCAGAAGTTTCCGTTCATGATCAAGCATAAATTGGGCAACCTTAATCGAGTAGCAGATGCTTTGAGTAGGAGGGCTACCTTACTAATCACACTAGCCCAAGAGATCGTGGGTTTTGAATTTTTAAAGGAGTTGTATGAGACAGATGAGGATTTCAAGGAGATCTGGGGCAAGTGTGTAGACAAGCAGTCGGTTGCAGATTTCTTTGTCAAAGAGGGGTACCTATTTAAAGGCAATCGGTTGTGCATTCCTAGCACATCCTTGAGAGAGAAGCTGATCCGAGACTTACATGGAGGGGGCCTAAGCGGACACTTGGGCCGAGACAAAACAATATCCAGTTTGGAGGAGCGTTATTACTGGCCACAGCTTAAGAGGGATGTGGGAAACATCGTGCAGAAGTGCTATGTGTGCTAGGTATCTAAGGGTCAATCCCAAAATACTGGTCTTTACATGCCTCTACCTGTTCCTGTTGATATTTGGCAGGACCTTTCTATGGATTTTGTGTTGGGATTACCCCGAACATAAAGGGGAGTGGATTCTGTTTTTGTTGTGGTTGACAGGTTCTCCAAGATGTCCCATTTCATAGCTTGCAAGAAGACTTCAGATGCTTCCAACATTGCCAAACTGTTTTTCAGGGAGGTAGTACGTCTGCATGGAGTGCCCAAAACCATCACCTCAGATCGGGACACAAAATTCCTCAGCCATTTTTGGATCACTCTGTGGCGGATGTTCGGAACAGTGTTAAATCGAAGTACCACAGTGCACCCCCAGACTGATGGGCAAACTGAAGTCACAAACAGAACCCTGGGAAATATGATACGAAGTGTGTGTGGTGACAAACCAAAACAGTGGGATTATGCCTTGCCCCAGGTGGAGTTTGCATACAACAGCGCCGTGCATAGTGCAACAGGAAAGTCCCCATTCTCCATTGTTTACACTTCTCCTCCTAACCATGTAGTTGATTTAGTGAAGCTTCCCAAGGAGCCAGGTGTGAGTGTAGCTGTTGAATAGATGGCTGAAGATGTCTTAGCAGTGAAAGAACAAGTTCGAGCAAAGCTAGAGATAACCAATGAAAAGAACAAAGCTGCAGCAGACAAGCATCACCGAAAGAAAGTGTTCAACGAGGGAGATTACGTGATGGTGTTTTTGCGACGAGACAGGTTTCTCGTTGGCACTTACAACAAGTTGAAACCGAGGAAGTACGGGCTATACAGGGTGCTCAAGCGAATCAATGACAATGCCTATGTTATCGAACTACCCAAATCAATGGGTATCTCTAACACCTTCAATGTTGCAGACCTTCATGAGTTCCGAGATGATGTGGCCATCTATCCTGAAGATAACTCAAGGTCGAGTTCTTCCGAAGTGGAGGAGATTGATGTAGAGCAGCTAGTCGTGAGGTTCGAAGAGCAGTTGGCGCGCTGAAACTCACGAAAAGGCAAAAACTAAATTTTACTGTTTATTTGAAGGGGTTTTTGAGTTCAAATATGGTCGATTTATATATCAAATCGAAGGGAATCGCGCAACGATTGCAACTCACAGCTAATTCTGTGACTAATAGGCTTTTTCGGCCATTCGAGGTCGTTTATGACCTCAAAACTGCGTTTTAAGTTTTGAAGTATTTTATTTATTTTCGTCCTTATTTTATTTGGGTTCCTTTTGGCCCACGGGCTTTATTTATGTGGTCGTTTTGACCTAGGGTTTTCAGAAACATATTTAAGGATTTTCTAAAGTTGTTTTGGTACTTTTGACAATATTTCAATAAACTTGAGTTTTCTCATTTTTTCTGGTGGATTCCGGAATTTTATCTTTGCTAGGATTATGCTGGTAATTCCTTTGTTATTTCCGCTGCGTCACAACTCCTCCCCATCTTCAACCTCTCACTCTCATACTCCCATTTTGAAGCTAAGTAAACCCTAATAAGATTAATGAGGATGAATTAACATTTTTTGTAGATTCAGAAAGTATTTTATCGCAATTTCGTTTGAAAAATTAGTACCAAAAAGATTTGAAATGTTAGGTAACTTCTGACCACACAATTGTGGTCTTTTATGTGAACTGTCACCGAACACTTTTTTCCAACATAGGTTCTAACAATGGTTTCAATGCGCAACAACAGAATTTTTTTTTTTTGGCCACTAACCACGGAATTTATAGAGGTATATATTCCATAGAAACTCACCGAATGTCCAACTACAGATTCGGTGGTTGTCTACTAACCAATCCAAAATTTTCAAATAACATATAGGCGTTCGGTGGACCGCCAGCGAACACGTACCCATAAATTTTTGACACACCAGTGCTAAACGAAATCTGAAACTTCATCCCTATTTTTAATATACAACCTTCAATTCATCCCTATAAGTATAACTACTCTGAAATCACCGCAAACTCATTATAGTGCGTCATATCATTAAAATAACTATATATAATAAATTACAAGACTTGCAACTTAAATCGTTATAGTGCTGGTGGGTACATTAAACAAATTAATTCGAGATGTGGGTATAGTGTGTAAATGGGTTATGGTGTATAGATTTTAAAAATAATTGAGGGTATTTTTGGAATATCAATTGAGTATAATGAACAAATATCACAAATTTAGAAATAAGTGGAGGGTGTAAATGTAATGAGCATGAGGAGTACTACGAGCAAATTATGGATATCAGTAGAAGCCCCCTTTGGCTAGGCTCAAATGTCCGTAAATTGACTATGTAACAATTACAAACTACAATACATAAATTCTGGAATAATTTAGTACTATGACGTTTCACAAAACATTTGATGATTATTTTTATTTTTATTTTATTAATTAACAACTAACGTTAATGAGATTTTAGGCTTTTTTATGTAATTACCACCTAAACTATAAGGAGCGTACTCCCGTACCACCAAAACCTTTTTTTTTAGCTATTTATCACATTAAATTATCAATACGTGCTAATGTGGCACTTCCAATCAATTTTTCTCAAACTTTCTAATTTGCTCTTTAAAAGATTTTGTTTTTCTTAATTATACCAGAGGGCAAAATAAGAAGTTTGAAAAAAAAAGTTGATTGTTGATGATTTAATAGAAAAATTGACTGGAGGTGTCACATTAGCACATATTGAGAATGTGGTACACAGTAAAAAAAAAAAGTTTAAGTGGTACAATAGCACACCCCATATAATTCAGGTGATACTTGAGTAAAAAAGCAGAGATTTTAAACTTAGGACTTCCTTAATGAAAGGAGAGACTAAGCAATGAATTATTTTTATTAACAGGCACTACAAATCTATGCAAGTCCATGAATTTGATTGAAAATTTATTTCAAAAGAAGAGAGAAAATGGCCACAGGATTAAGAAACTAACCCCGCAACTAGCTCTTCCCAGTTCTTCCCCATATCTAAAGATATATCAGGGTTGGCCATGCATAACCGGAGCGTATTTATAAGGTACTGATTTTAGGAGACCCAATGAGCTTAAAAATACCACACTTCTGATTGTTGACTCCTGCAATTTTGGAAAACTCGAAGTTAGATAGAGTAAGTCAAATTAATTAAGTACTCCATGCACTACAAAAAGTATGAGCAATAGCTGTTCCAATTAGTTACACAAAGAGGAATGATAATTAGGTAATATGAACTAAAGTCTCGATTTTAACAAAAAGATTAATTACAATTATATATCTCAACTATCCATCATTTTTTAACTAAGCACAACTTTAAAAAGTTGCATTAGAATACCTCAATTATGAAATCTCATAAATTAAATACCTCAATTTTTTTTTTTACAAACTTTGAAAATTAATTAAAAATAACTCCAGATTCAGAAAAATATACGAAATATTTCTACGGATTCGTCTTAATTAGTTCTAATTTAATATAGAGTTATATTATCAATTTACTTTTCCATAAAATTTGGGAAGTCCAAATTTATTTATATTAAATTAAAATACTCTAAACTCTTTTGAAAATTCATAGAATAATCTCCCAAACTCCAAAAAATATGATATGTGCATTGTTGGTCTTCTAAAAACTAATACAAACTTTTTCATGAACACTTACTAACCAAAAGACCTCTCGGTCTTAGAGAAAAATAAATATCCTTCTATAAAAATAAATTTTAAAAAAGATCTAAAATTTTTGCGGTCTCAAAAATTCTCTAAAAATTTTTTTTGGTAATTTGACCCTATATTAAATTATATTAATCACGATGAGTTCGTAGGAATTTTTCATGCATTTTATGAGTCCAAAGCTAATTTTATTAATTTATTTTCAAAATTTGTAAAAATAAAAAAATTTGAAAAAAAAAAGTTGAGGTACTAATTTGAAAAAATTATTTAAAGTTAAAATACTTAATTGTAATAAAGCTACTTAATTGACGAGATTTTATAGTTGAGATATTCTATTGCAACTTTTTAAAATTGAGGAACTAAGTTGAAAAGTGGTGTATAGTTGAGGTATATAATTGTAATTAACCCTAACCAAAATGTGTGGCTAATAGGCAATAGGGACTAAAGTGTCCAACTGACACCCATTTTTGTACTCTTTTTTAGTGTGAAGTACTGCGAATTTGACAGTGAGATAGGATGTGGTTCATTAGAGAGAGATGATTAGAGAGAAATATATAGGCCTCATTTGATTACTAAAATTATATTGAAAAAGATAAATAGTAAATTTATGTATTTTTGAAGAATAAATTTATAACTTGAAGAAAGAAAATCGGAATAGTATAGGTAAATTATAAAGATAACTTATTCTTTCCAATTCCTTCAAAATGATAAAATTAGGGCAAAAATAATATTTTTATTGTGATTAAGCAATTTTCTTTACATCTTCTTTCTTAAGTTAGAAAACACACTCCATATTTTTTCTTAAATACTCATGAATTTATCATTTATTTTTTTAATCTAATTTAATCCTAACAAACCAGGCCATAGAGAGAAATATATCAAGGGAGAAGAGAGAGAGAGAGAGAGAGATTAACTACATTGAAAACTTACACCAGTGGCAGACCTCAATGTCTCAAATTAGGAAGGTTTTCTATTAGGTGGAACAAAGAGATCAGGTTTTATTTGTGTTTGTCCAGTTTAGTTTTATGTGTTTTTTGTGTCAAAAACTCATGTGCCTGCAGCGCCGACATTGCGGCTTTGCCGATTACAAAATCATCCCAGCGAGCTAATGACACATAAAACACAAGATAAATAAATGACTAGCATCTCAGATTCTCAAACATATTTATTATTTTCTAATTGACTAAGAAGTTAAAAAAAAAAAAAATCAAAGAATTGACTGAGTTCGATGGGTTCCTCCATCGATTTCCTAACAGAAGCTCAAGGAAAAGAAATACTAAAAAAGATTCTCTCATATCTACTTACCTAAAGATAGGTGCTATATTTGAAAGAAATCATAGATAAGCAGCACCCAATAAGTAGCTATGGCTCATTTGTAGTCTTATCAAGTAGCCCAGTATCCCATCAGAGCTTAAGAATCAAGAGTCACTCATCAGAGAGAGATCGAGGGGAGAACAGTAGATCACTGATCAGAGAGAGATCGAGGGAGAAGAGAGAGAGAGCGAGAGAGAGATACTTTAACTTGTATAACTAGCTACACTGAAACTTAAACGTACCAGTGAATTCTCAGTGAGTCAAATAGTAGGCTTTCGACATGGCGGAGCAAAGAGATAAGGTGAGGGACGTTTGATTTGGTGCTCTCAAGCCCCGTCTTTGGACAAATACCGTGAGCAAGAGTCTTATCACAAAGACCCTTAAAAGTCTTCTCAGTGGACTTCTCACGTTCCCATATATTTCTCTGTTTATTAAATTTTGTGGACCCTTAAGTCTTTTCAGTGGACTTCTCACGTTCCCATATGTCTTTTTCTAGTAAATTTTGTGGTCACCAGCTATTTAGGAATCAGGAGAGAGACTGACATTGAGGGTGTGAACCAGGCCGCCTGCAAACGGAGTTGCAAGTGTTTTATAATTTGAGTAAAGTTAAAATCAATTATAGAGTAGTTAACTTATTTTTTTTATTTTTTAAAACAGATAATTACCAATATATTCAGTTTGAGCTTTTTTTTCCTTGTATAATCTACTTTTTTATTGGACATTCAAACCAGTCCACGTGACGTCTTTCCGGCCCACTTTTTTATTTTACTCGGTCCACTTCTTTTTCTTCGTCTATCTCTCTGTCTTTCTTTCTGTCTCTCATTTCTCTGCTTTCTTTTATTTCCTCCGTTTCAAAATCTGCTATCATTCTCTCTCTTCTCTCTCTTCAGCACCACTTTCTCTCTCATTGATGCATCGCAGTTTGGCTATGGATGGCAGCAAGACCCGCCTTCCTGTACTCGCCTTTCTCTCCTCTTTCTTTCCATGGCCTTCGATCGTCCATCTACCCAACGACAGTAGTGGATCGACGCTGAGAAATCAGCCGCTTTCCGGCTAGTTTTCTGGCGAAATCTGCAGTGACTCAAGTTGATTTTGGTATATTTTTACTCCTTTGATCATGGGTTCTCTTTCCCCCATACTTTTGCTTATCAATTTTTAAGTTTTGTGATTTTAAAGTTTTTAGGGCCTCATTTTGAGTTTGGTAGGAATAGTGGTCTTTTGTACATACGTGTTTGTAATATTTGTGCAGTAGCACCACGTGTGGTTATATTTGGTATAAACTTAAATTTTCCAACAAGAAGATTTATGAGTTATTTGGTTGAAGACAACACTAGCTCTCTCTTTCACAATAATCTAGGGACAATTTCCAGATATGTTTGCCTCTACTTTACCATTCTCAACCTTAGTCCTTTATTTGTTGTGCAATATACTTGCCATCATTATTTTTGATATTGTCACTATCATAAAAATTCATTCTGTTCTATGTGGAATGTAGAAGTTTAATTAATGAAATTATTCACCCAGCAACATGTTAGTATTCTCTCATATTCTATCTTCTCTCATTTCTCTATATACTTAGAATCTTAATGTAAAAATTCTTTGTCACAATTTTCCTCATATTTTGGCAGAAGTTCCTAGTGTTAGAAACTTGATATTTGTTATCAGTACTTCTAGCTACAAGCAGAGAAAGAGGACTGAAATTATATATGTAAGTGGTCAGAAATCAGAAATCAGAAATTAGAGCAGAGAAGAGAAAGAGACCAGACTAGTAGTGGGTTGATTTGGCATTGGAGACGGTCCAAAATTCAAATGCTGATGGTTAAGATTTCATTGTGCAAATGAATCGAAGAGATGGAATGGATTTAATTTGAGTATGTGTGTATTCTTGGGTGGCATGAGGGAGTAAAAGGGATTGGTCTATCTTAACAGTATTGATATCTCAGGCTTTTTTGCTGAGTTTGTAAGAATAGAGTACAGGGGGAGAGAGAGAGAGAGAGCAAAGGGAAGAGTGCAATAAGGCAATAGAAACAGTGATTGTGCTACCAAACCTTTTCAAGCTACAGAAGGGTCTAATCCCTTGAGAGAGAAAGCTGTGCTTGTGGTGTGCTTTTTCTTTTCTGTTGCATATTGATATTGTGGTGGCATGTGAAGTAGTTGGATGTTTGTCTATCTGGAAGTTGATATGTTTTTGTTAATGATTGGATTTCATATCATCTTTTTTTTTTTTGGCCAACCTTCATATCATCTTTAAACTAATTTTATTTAGTTTTCTTAATTTTTTGTCAGGTTCCACAACTTGCATGTTCCTTGATGCCAATTTATGAGGTGTTCAGGTCATCTGTTGCTAATGTCTCCAAGATTATGATTCCTAAGATATTTGAGATGTAAAGTATTATGCTTTGATTAGTCTGTTTGTTTCTCATAGCTTAGTGTATTTTTTGGCAACTTTGGCTCTCACTCTATATATATATATATATATATATATATATATGTAACAATTCTTTGTTGGGATTAATGTTGTGTGTATGAGTCTATTTAATTTGTAAGTAATAATACTTAATTGTTACTGATTGACAGTAATAATAAGGCGATTGTTACTGTCCGATAATAACAATAAGGCAATTGTTACTGTCCGATAGTAACAATAAAGCGATTGTTACTACCTGACAGTAACAATAAGGTGATTTTTATTGTTCGACAATAACAATAAAGTGATTGTTATCGTCTGACAGTAACAATTTTTTAGATATGAAAAAAAAAAAGAGCTTTTATTCTATTTTTATGTGTTTATACCAAAAAAAATAAAAATTTGTATAAGTTGTTTGTTTTTAAAGTTTTTTTTTCAATGTAGCGGTATTGTAGCGCGCTACAGTAACGCTACTACAGTAAAGCTATTACTGTAGCACATAGTTTTTAAAAACTGGACTGGTTGGGAATAAGGCTTTCATATTTAGGCTTTTTAAACAGTACTTCTGTCCAAATGGACTTATTAAAAAAAAACCCTTTTTAAAATTAAAAAATAAGATTTGTGTGTGTCATGTTAATAATTAATAATTTTTTTGACTGAAAAATTAACAAAGGTACTTAATTAATGAGATTTTGTAGTTAAAATATTTTAATGCAACTTTTTGAAATTAAGATACTAAATTAAAAAATGATGTATAATTAAGATATTGTTATAAAATAATAGAATAGAGAGAGCAGTAATTCTAAACTGAGGGACCAAATTCCTTTCCCATTGGTCCTTTATTTATAGGCTTCAGGAATGACTCAAGATAAGCATGTGAGTCTACCCTAATTTACAAGGATTAGACTTCTACTTAATATCAAATACATTTAGATGANCATCCATTTATTAATTATTCATAGCACTCTCCCTTGGATGTCAATTACACATTTAATATGCCTCATTAAAAACCTTGCTAGTAAAAACCCTATAGGAGAAAAAGTAACTAAAGGAAAAGAGTACAATATTCATATGTTATACCAAAAAAAAAGGGGCAACACTGCCTCATTAAAACCTTGCCAGGAAAAATTCAATGGGATAAAAACCTGAATGAAGAAAAAATAGTACAGTGTGTGATGATTTTCTTAGGATGACAAGTTCCCCCTGATGATGACATAAGTGCTTTAATTATTGAAGATCTTTGAGTTGGCGCATTCCAATGTTGTGAACTAACTTCTTGAATGTAGTAATCGGTAGAGCCTTGGTAAACAAGTAAGCAAGATTGTCCCTTGAATGTATTTGTTGGACATCAATGTCTCCATTTTTCTGTAGCTCATGTGTATGGAAAAATTTGGGTGAGATATGCTTAGTCCTATCTCCTTTAATATAGCCATGTTTAATCTGTGCAATACAGGCAGGGTTATATTCAAACAATATTGTTGGGCTATTTTTAATTCAAAACAATCCACATGATTCTTGTATATGTTGCAGCATGGATCTCAACCATATGCATTCACCACTTGCTTCATGCAATGCTAATATTTCAGAATGATTCGAAGAAGTGGTAGCAATTGTTTGCTTTACAAATCGTCATGAAATAGCAGTGTTGCCATAAGTAAAGATATAGCCTGTTTGAGATCGAGCTTTATGTGGATCAGAAAGATAGCCTGCATCAGCATATCCAATTAATTCTGACTTTGATCCTTTTGAATAAAACAATCCCATATCGGTTGTCCCACGAAGGTATCGCATTATATGCTTAACACCCTTTCAATGTCTGTGCATTGGTGCAGAGCTATATCTTGCCAATAGGTTCACAGAAAAGGCAATATCAGGCCTTGTACAATTTGCAAGATACATAAGAGCCCCAATTGCACTTATGTATGGTGTTTCAAGACCAAAGGGATCTTCATCATTTTCTCGTGGACGGAAAGGATCACTGTGTACATCAAGTGATCGTACAACCATTGAACAATTGAGTGGATGAGCTTTATCCATATAAAAACGCTTTAAGACCTTTTCTGTATACGTTGATTGATGAATAAGGACTCTATTAGGTAAATGCTCGATCTGTAGGCTGAGACAAAACTTAGTTTTACCAAGATTTTTCATTTCGAACTCATTCATCAAGTAATCAGCAGCACTTATAATTTCATTAGTAGTGCCAATAAGATTTAAGTCATCTACATAAACTGCAATGATGACAAATCCACTTTCTGATTATTTAATAAAAACGCATGTGCAAATTTGATTATTTGTATATCCTTCTTTTAGAAGGTATTCGCTAAGGTGATTGTACCACATGCGTTTGGATTGCTTTAATCCATACAAGGATCATTGTAGCGTTATTGAGTATAAGCTATGAGGTTGTACATTATTCATCTCAGGTAGTTTGAACCCTTCAGGGACTTTCATGTAGATGTCACTATCAAGTCGCATATCAAGGTTTTCTGTAATTGCCAAACAAATAATGAAATGAAATGTAATTGAATCCATTATAGGAGAATATGTCTCGTCATAGTCAATGCCAGGTTTTTGAGAGAAACCTTGTGCTACAAGTCGTGTTTTATATCTTACGATCTCATTTTTCTCATTTCGTTTCCGCACAAATACTCATTTGTAACCAACGGATTTTATGCCTTTGGGCTTTTGAACTACAAGTCCAAAAACTTGGTGTTTTGCCAATGAATTTAATTCTGTTTGGATTGCTTCTTTCCATTTTGGCCAATCAATTCTATGTTGACATTGTTCAACCGTTTGCGGTTCATGATCCTGATCGTCATTCACAATATCATGAGCAATCATATAAGCAAAAATATTATCAACCACAATTTTGTTACGATCCTAACTTTTTCCATAATTCATAGAGATCTCTGTAGTTATATGTGCCTCGTCATGGACTATTTCCTCAATGTTTGACTGATCAGTAATCAAATTCTCATTAGTAATGCTAACATTTCTTTGTGGCTTTCTTTTTCGAGGAATGGTATCCTTTGCACCAATGGGCCTACCACCCTTCAAGCGGGGTTTCGAATCATTTGTATTTGTGGTTCCTTCAGTATGGACATCAACTTGGGCTGGAGCATTTGCAGTCGGAATATGTGATTTTGTCATTCTATTGGTATCAACAAATTCATTTGGCAATTGGTTTGCAATGTTTTGCAAATGAATGATCTTTTGAACTTGAAGTTCACATTGATTTGTTCGAGGATCAAGATAAAAAAGGGTTGACACATTCCATGTAATTTCGCGCCATTCATCTGGCTCTTCTCCCCTAACGGTGGGAATTTATTTACATCAAAATGGCAATCTGTAAAACGGGCCGTAAAAACATTACCCGTTGATGATTCAATAAATATAATTATGGATGGGGAGTCAAAACCCACATATATTCCAAATCGTCTTTGGAGACTCATCTTTTTCCTTTGTAGGAGTGGGATTGGAACATAAACGGCACAACCAAATGTCCTCAAATGAGAAATGTTGGGCGGTTGTCCAAAAACAAGTTGCATTGGTGATAATTTATCATAAGCAGTAGGTCGAATATGAATTAAAGATGTAGCATATAATATGGTATGACCTCACGCAGAAAGTGGTAATTTTGATCTCAATAGTAAAGGTCTAACAATCATTTGCAGACGTTTAATAAAGGATTCTACTAGACTGTTTTGAATATGAGTATGGGCTACAGGGTGCTAAACATCAATCCCTATTGACATGCAATACTCATCAAAAGGACGAGATGTAAACTCAGCTGCATTATCAAGACGAATAGACTTAATAGAATAATCTAGAAAACGTGCCCTTAGTTTAATTATTTGAGCAAGAAGTCTCGTAAATGCAACTAATCTAGTAGATAATCGACACACATGTGACCAACAAGATGATGCATCAATTAGCACCATAAAATAATGAAAAGGCCCACATGGTGGATGAATTGGTCCACAAATATCCCCTTATATTCTTTGTAAAAATGTGGAGGATTCATTGAGGACTTTTATTGGAGATGGTCTAATAGTCAATTTCCCTTTGGAGCAAGCCACACATGGGCATTTTTTAGGCAAATGAATATTACGGGTTTTTATGGGATGACCATTTGAATGCTTAATTATCTTATGTTACATAATTGTCCTAGGGTGACCAAGTTGGTCATGCCAAAGCATAAAAGTCTTTTGATCAACGAAACTTTTGTTGGTCATATGATATGCTTCTATTGCTTGTATGGTTGTATGATACAACTCGGTGGAGAAAGCATGCAATTTTTAAAATACAAACTTTTTGCATGAATCATTAGAAGTGATATTCAAGAATTCAATATTATCCTCGCTTATAGTTTCAAGATGATGTCCATTACGACGGATATCTTTAAAACTGAGCAAGTTTCTCTTTGATTTGCTGGAATATAATGCATCAGCAATTTGAAACTTTGTTCCTTTGGGCAATATCAATGTGGCTTTGCCATAACTATCAATTAGGGTTATAGACCTTGAGATTGTATTTACATTAGCTTTTTCTGATATCAAAGTCGAGAAGTATTTTTTATCTCGAAATATGGTATACGTTGTTCCACTCTCTATCTGACAATCATCTTCATTATTGGACAAGTCATTTAAATTCGCCATGCTTTTATTTAATAAAGAAATGAACATAATAAGTATGAATTCTCATAAAATCCAAAAGAAATTTATTAAATGCAAAATATAACTAAAATAGATCAATTATTTAAAGGAAGCAAACCCTTAAGCCAACTAAAATAAGATAAATATAAATCTATCTCAAAATAAAAACTAAAACATAGAATTTGAATTGAAAAACTTAATCAGTAGCAATAACTCCTCCCCCAATAAGGTTATCAATCCTCCCATTAGGGTCTTCAAAGAAATCTGACATGTCCAAGTGGGATACATCCATTGGTCCATCATAATCAGCAAAATTTGCCTCTTTTTCTTTTTCTTTTGCCTTTGATGCCATATAAAGATCAGCAAGATGTTTGGCAGTACGGCAATCATGGGCTCAATGTTCTTTTATTCCACACCAATCACAGATATTATCATTCTTATTTGAAGTCCAATTAGATGAACCTTGACTTTTGTCTTGTCTATCACCATTGTTATTCCTTTGATGGTGGTACGGTGTAGATCGGTTATTGGAGGAATGATTATAACCATCATGGTTTCTTATGTTATTTCGGTTATGACTACGTTCATCATAATCTTGATTACGGTTTTGCCTATTGTTACACCCACAATTACTTGATTGGCTTCAAGAATGGGGTTAGAGATAGCATTTGCCTCAAGAATTGGATTAGAGCCAGTTGGGCGAGTGTTGAACCGTAAAAATTCAAAAAAAAAAAGGATAACAACAGCCCCATGTTGAAGTGTTCAAAAAAGATTTAAACTCCTAAAAAAGAGAGGGAAATATAAAGATAATTATCTCTTATTATCATAAACACTTATCCCATGAAATTTGATTTCAAACTAGAGTCAATCTCTACCCCAACAACATCTCTTTAGCTACTCATGTTGCCTATATAAAGAGCTAGGGGGATTGAAAGAGGAGAAGAAAAAGGGAGAGAAAAAACGCCACAAGGCTGAGGAAAAAGGTGTAGAAAGCAAAAGTGCAGTCACCAGAAAAAAGAAACACAGATAGCTGTCCTTCTATACCATTCAATTCATCTCTCTATTTTGGGATTCAGCCAAAAATCCTCCTCCAATGGCATATTGAATCAAGTATTCCGCTCAAGATGGCCTTTGGATTCGATTAGAATCATTGCTCTCTCAAAATATGGTTTCGGCTGAAACCATAAAAAACTGGATTCGACTGAATCCCAAGTGGTGGCTACAGACACCAAAAAGATGGTCTAGGCCACCACCCAAGTGATGCCTGAGTGCATCAATAAAAGAGACGATGCCCAAGAGCATCAACAAAATATCATGCTCAAGGGCATCATTCAAACTTTGCTAATGGCAGCAAGTCTGATGTACTGCTCCACCAAAATAAAAGAAAATAAAGAAGCAAAAATAGGAGAGAACTCAAAGGAAAAAGGGTTGCTGCTGTACCTCTTTGTTTGAAATTTAAAGGAAAAAATATATTCACAAGGGATGAATAAAAAGAGACAATTTGAGCTTTGATAACAGACACTTGGAGCACTTGTGTTCTAACAAAATACATGAACCTCTTTCTCATATATGGAGGTTGAATTATGTACGGAAAAAGTCTCTGCCTCTTCAAGTTTCGGCAGAGCTCAGGGAAGAAAAGTCTTGTGGCATTATACCAAACAAAGAAAAAAATAGACTGCTGCACCTGCACCACAAAGAACAAAATATATAAGGTGTATTGGCTTCTTCACTTCTTTGAGTACGGTGGCAGTGGAGGAGCCCTTGAGATGTACTTTTTAGTCTATACAAGTGAACAAAGAAAGACCAAAGCCTCCAAATATCTTTAAACAGATGCCACGGGTCACCAACAGCTACAGTCAAGCTTATGGGCTCTAATATAAATTTAGTCCAACAAAATCCAAGTGGAAGTTATTAATGAGTTCAAATTAAAATGCTCATTTAATTAAAACATACCAACTAGCAAATAATTGGTAGAAAATAAACATGGTCCATTGTTGCCCATTAAAAATATAAAGTGTCAATTAATTAATAATTGATACAAAATATTTAGTTGACACAAAACCAAATTCATGTTTGCCCATTAAAAAAAAAATAAACGTGTCATTTAACAAATAAATAACACTAAAATATTAATGGGCACATTTCTTCAAATCTAAATTCTAAATTTCAAATCCCAATTCCAAATTCCAAATTCATTCTCTCAAATGGTACAAAACCATCTCTTTCAATTGGTACAAAACCAAGTCTCTCAAATCCAATAAATTCAACTCCAAAATGGCACAAAGCCAATCAAGTCAAATTCTTTTTAAACGAACTACATCCGGTTCGATCCCGTCAAGGGTATGTAGGCAACCTACTCAAAATTAGGTGCAACCGCAACCAAATCAAATCCATCCAAACTCTCCAGAAATTAATTCTATACACAAAGTCTATGAATTAATTTCTCAATTCAAATCCAAGGGCTTTAAACCCTACCCAAATTACTAAAGTCATTTAAATGGGTCATTTACCTATTTAATTCCCAAAATCAACGAACTACATTCGGTTTGATCCCGTCAAGGATATGTAGGCAGCCTATACTTAAATTTAAGTGCGACCGTAATCAAATCAAATCCATTCAAGTTTCTCAAATTACTAAAATTATTTAAATGAGTCGCTTACCCATGTAATTCCTGAAAGCTTGGAACTACATGTGGTTTGATCCCGCAATGGGTACGTAGGCAATCTAGAAGCAAACTAGATACAACCGCAACCCAAATCGAATCCCTGATTTAATCCAACCAAATTCACCAAATAAATTATCCAAATAAATCTCAATTTCCCAATGGATCATTCACTCATTGAGAATCCCAAATCCGAACACT
>QANT01006094.1:0-34059 GCA_003254885.1 Purshia tridentata | reverse complement strand
TACAATATATTAATAAATATACATTACAAATTAGATTTAGATTTTTATGTAGGTTTTTGTTTGTCCCGAATCTTAATTCTAAACCCGAAACCTCATTCATATACCTTGCACATCATTTCTATACACTAAACTAAATTAAGAATAACGTCGTAGTTTTACGCTTTTCAGTAATGAAAAAAAGGAATGAGCAAATTAGTATTTTTCAATGTATCAAAATAAATGACATATTAAATTGGGCTTAGAAACTAAAGTGAGATATAATTTCAAAACTTATTAACTTTTATGAGAAAAGAAAATTTACATTGACCATTATATAATCTTAAAATATTTTAGTAATTTAAATATAATTTACTATTGAATATAATGGTGTAATATAAAACTAATGGTTTATATAACTTCATTTACACTAAAAAAGTTCTACAAATTCATTTCATCTTTCACTCTTAACACTTGGATGAAATATGTGGCTAAAATTAAAAGTGAAGCAAACAAACAGAGGAAGAAAAAGAAAAAAACAAGTAGATAATCTGGATTTTTTTTTTTTATGACATGTTTACTTACTTGAAGAAATTATGGGTAAATGAGAATTATTCAAATTCATGTTATTTCATTATTTATTTTCAATAATAAACCAAAAGCCATGTGTGGGCCCACATAAAATGAGGAATCTCATTATTAACTGAATGAAAGACTAGAGAATGAGAATCCGTTGTTTGCTGAGAGCCAGACGGCCCAAAATCAAGAATGAGCCCCGCACACGTGTGGAACGGAGAGAGGAGAGAGTGGCTGACTGACCTGCTGTATGTGGGCCAGGCGTCAGACAAGAGAAAGATGAGAGAGAGTGTGCCCATGATATGAAATGGACGGCCCAAATCTTAATACTACTGGATATCAACGGCCGATATCTGTGGGCCATTGGGTTTACGGTTGAGATTTAATAGTCGTTAATCTGATATTTAAATCAAGGGTTTTTTATATAAATACTATCTGAACGATAGGAGATGTGCTCCTGAACCACCCAAATTTGTTTTTTTTACTATTTACCACATGAAATTATCAATATGTGCCAATGTGGTACATACAGTCAATTTTTCTGTTAAATCGTTAACTTTTTTCTCAAATTTCTAAATTTGTCCTCAAGTATAATTAAGAAAAACAAAAACTTTTTAAAGGAAAATTTGGAAATTTGAGAAAAAAATTAATGATTTAATAGAAAAATTGACTATAGGTGCCACATTGGCACATATTGATAATTTTAGGTGGTAAATGGTAAAAAAAAAAATTTGGGTGATATGGGAGAACATTCCTTATAGTTCAAGTGGTATTTGGATAAAAAAGTCTTAAATCAATGCATAAAGTAAATAATTCGAAAAATGCTTAAAAAATTCCCCAACAACTACTTTGTTATTTGTTCTATTAATTGGTCACTCATACCTTCTCATTTCACACATTCATCAATCTTTTTAAAACCATAATTTTGCATAAATTGTTTGCTTTCATTGATGGTGGAAAAGAAAATAGTCTGAAGTGGTCGAATGATGAAGAAAAATAAAGAAATTCTAATTAGGTATTAAAATAAAATATTCAAATAATTATATATCATATTAAAAATATCTTTAAAATAAAAAAATGATAAAATTTTCATAAATATTGAAATTATAAATTATAAATTAACAGTCACTTAATTAAAAATGTAAATATTAATAAACCATCTAGTTAGGGATAGATTTCTCTTAACCTCCACATAAAAAAAACTTTTCTCAAAACCCCCATATATGCACTTAACATTTTCCAAAATTCCCTAGTCAACCAATACCCATCAATGGGATAGATTTCTCTTAACCTCCACATAAAAAAAAACTTTTCTCAAAACCCCCATATATGCACTTAACATTTTTCAAAATTCCCTAGTCAACCAATACCCATCAACATTTGACCCTTTTTTTTTTTGCAAATTCCGATTACACCCCTTTTCATTTTTTATTCCTACTCTCTATCTTTGGGTAAAACTCTCTCTCTCTCTCTCTCTTTCTCTCCCCCTTTGGTTCACTTTCTTTCTCTTTCTACTCTGCGAGCTCCTTTGCTACTCTGGTCCTTTGGTCCCGCATCATTCTCCTCTGCTCCAGCTTCGTTCTCTTTGCTCCAGCTTTGTTCTTTCATGCGACGTCTCACATCCATGGCTCAGATCCTTCCTGCGACGAGCTTAGGGGATGAAATCGCCGAGGTCCAGCGAGAGAACTTATAATGTCTTATGCGCACACTGTTTTGCCATAGGTCTTTTAATTCGTCAACCAACGGTCGCAAATAAACATCTATCTCATTTTCGAGGGATTGGGGCCTAAGAATTAATAGAGTCATCATTATGAATTCCATCTTCATGCACCGCCAATGAGGCAAATCGTAAGGAACCACGACGACCGGCCAAGTGCTGTGAGATGTGCTCATGTTCCCGTATGGATTAAAATCCATCAATGGCAAGTCCTAATCTCATATTTCGTGGTTCTACTGCAAACTCAGGATACATGTTGTCAAACGTCTTCCATGCGCTTCCGTCTGCGGGATGCCTCATTACATCATCATTGGCCCGCTTTTATTTATGTCATCTCATGTCATTGGTGGTGTGTGTCGACATATACAACTGTTGCAATCTTAGCTTCAATGGAAAATACCGCAACACCTTTTACGAAATCTTCTTATTCTTATTCTTAGAACTATGCTGAATCTCAGCTCATTGCACACTGGGCATTTATCTTTCCCCTCGTGTTCTTTGTAGAAAATAGCACAATCATACTTGCAAGCATATCTCTTTTCATACCCCAACCCGAGCCCTTTCAACACCTTCTTCGACTGATAATGAGTTTCAGGTAAGAGATTGTCGTGTAGAAGAGTTCGTTTCACAATCCCCATCAAATGATCATAGCTCTGGTTCGAATAACCAAATGTAACTTTCCAATTCATCAACTCTACGACAGCATTCAACACTGACATAGGTTACCCCCAATTACAATGCTTATAGGTAGGGTATAGTTCTCGCTTGGCTTCATTTAACAATCTCTTGTAAATCTCAAAATCTTCACTGGGAGTATCGTCATCTTCATTCTGGTTTTCACCATCACCCCCACGCATAGTTGGTAGGTTGTGGGCAATCGACGCATGTGGATAAGCAGCGTCTATTATACTCATAACTTGGTCATCATCATGGGCTATAGGTGTTGTAACTATCCCGGCATTCGAGGAAGTCGAAACACCCCCCATCGATTCACCATGATGAACTCATGTCGTATAACTGTATGTCATCCTACGTTTGATCAAGTGATATCTAAGTTCCTCTAGGGACTTTTAGAAAAGGTTGTTACAATTCCGATATGGACAGCTTATCTGATTATTTGTATTTATACGCTTCGATAAATGAGTCGATCCCATCCAAATATTGTGCACTAATGTGATTCGAATTATGTATCCATTGCCGGTCCATAATGACTATTTCAAAGCAATATGAATCATCGTTCGTCGATCTAAGAGTTCTATCCCATTCAAGAGTGCACAATGTGTGTAAGTGGTTTGTAGCTCTTACAACATGTTTCGATTAGGATAATTTCGGCAGCATTTCCCACTTGTTCTCCAAGTGCACGACGTAGATATTGAGAACTTATATCTAGTATGCACTTGAAGAACATTAGGAGATGATACCAAATATCTCAAAATCAAAACACGTTGCTTGAGCCGCAAACCACACCACCCACGATGTGCACTCCCAAACAATCCAAAAATGGGACAATTCAAGAGTCTATTGGCGTGCCAAGCACCATTGCTCACAAGCGCTACCAATAAACTCTCAAACAGGAACTAAAGTTCATAGATTCAGGACAGAACAATGTACAAACTTCACACAAGCAGTTAAATATAGATATAAAAATACAACAAATAAAACAAAATATAAATTTAACAATATACATAATTAACCTAAATTTCACAATTATTTCTAATATACCAACATACAAACCAAATAATAAATTTTATAATTACAAGCATACAAATTAATTAGCTAGCTAATTAAATAATATAACTTAATTAATATGTATTTAATAATTAACCTAAATTTCACAATTAATTTTAATATACAACATACAAACTAAATAATAAATTTTTAACTCAAAACATACAAATTAATTAGCTAGCTACCTATATGAAATTTACCTAATTTTAACATTTTAACAATTAGGTTTTAAGGCATACAAATTAACTAACTAATAGATTTTAGGCTTAACAACCTACAACCTAACTAATTATTTTAAATATACATATATACAAACTAATTAATATATTCACAATAATATTTTAAAATTAAACAATTTACCTTGAAAATGCAGAATTATCTAAATCCACCTTTCACAGTTCCGAGTTCTTGCAAACATAAATTACCAAAATAAGATTAATTAATCAAATACTCAATTTTAACAATAAAACCAAATTAAAAAAAAATAACATAATAATAAAAAAATAACAAAAAAAAAAAAGCAAAAAATCAAAAACCCACTGAGAGAAAGAGGGGANGGGGGGGGGGGGGGGGGGGGGGCAAATGGGGCTGAGGACGGGTTGGGGACCAGTTAGGGTGCGGCTGGGGGTGGAAAGAGCGGGTTGGGGCTGGCTTTTCGAGTGAGGGAGGGACGAGGGAAGGGATGGGTTTCGGGTGGAGAGAAAGGGAGAGAGGCATGGTGGAGAGAGAGAGTGAGATTTGCATAGATAGGGTGCAGCAGCGGCAGCTGGAGGAAGAAGAAGACTCGCGGGGGAAAGAAAGAAGTGAACCTGGAGGGTTTTAAGTTTTAGACTTTGGGGATGAACCTATTTTGTCGCCCAAATTGTCAAGTCCGTCGCCCAATTTCGTCTCAAACGCATTAGTTAGTCAAGAATTTTGGGCGACGAATTAAGTGATTTCTTCTCCCCAAAAACCTTGGGCAACAAAACTACTGTTGTCGCCAGAAATGATTTTGTCGCCCCAAATAGTTTGGACAACGAAGTTTGATGTCGTCACCTAAACTTCAATTCAGAGCGCATTTTTGGACGACGCTTATATTTCATTGCCCAAAATTTACTTTGGGAGACACTTTTTTGTTTCCACCTCCCCAAGCTCCTTTAGGCAACGAATTTGTATGTCGCCCAAACCTTTTGAATCTAAGGCGACGAATTAGCTATTGCATCGCCCATAGAATTCTGGGGTGACAAAATGTTGTTCGTCGCCCAATTTGTCGTCGCCCAAACTCTTTTTCTTGTAGTGATGAGGGATTGTTACTTTTTGAAATCCCATAGAAAGTGGCCGAGATGAGAGGGAGTAATTGTTGGGAAAATATGCCATTTTCAAATAAAGAGTTATGATTCATGCATGATCAAGGCAACATTTTTGGGAATTCTCTCACTATAAATAGATGGCATGGCTACAAAAACAAATAGAGGACCTTCAACCACCACCAAAAATTCAAGAGCATCAAGCCTCTCTACTGCTCTCGAAATCAATAGGTTGTTGTTATGTTTTAGCTTTGTATTTTCAATTTCTAGGATTGTTCTTGAGAAAATCATGCGGTTTCTCTCAAGAACTTATATTTCGAGCATTCGAGTCCTTTGGTTATTCTTCAATTATAATGCAAGTTTGATCTTTATTTTGCATACTCCTAGTTTAGATCTTAGTTTCTTGTATTTACTACTAGCATAAATAGGTTTATTGCTTTATTTCATTGCTTTATATGAGTAGTGTTAACTTAGATGCATTTTATAGTTCATACTCGCATAATTAGAAATGTTACCAAAGATCATTTTAGTTTGGAATTTTTTTCACTGCTAAATGCTATTTGCTCTATTTTCAATTTTGTACCCATCACTCGCATCTTCACATTCACTCATAGCATTACCATTACACCCGACACCCACGCATTGCCCTAAATCCTTGTAAATAAGGCATAGAACCTTTGCGGCCAAGAATTGTTTCTTCCTTAACCCATGGTCATTTGACCGAAAGTTAGACACTACTAAAAAACGGTTCGTAAGGCACTGCCCTTTGGCCTATAGCCTTTGGCCACTGTTATGCTACTAATTTATGGGAAATGGCCATCGTAGGGTTTTCTAATGCTAATTATGCTATTCAACACGGCATAGTCCTGTCATGGCCTATTTGTGAGTGGGTCCCACATGCTTTTGCACTCTACCTTATTGTATATCTTAAGCAGTCACAAATTTCTTGGATATTGCACTAATCATGGTCAATCCTTTTTTTATTTTTACTTTACCATCATTATATCTATTTAAAATTAATATTATTTAATATGAAAATACCCAAGAATTCCCAAACCCCATCTGCAAGAACCCCCACCCCACCTCCACCCATTTTCAGTGGTGACTTAAACTTGCCAAACTTTGGCATTAGCGTGACTTAAATTTTTTTAGAACACTAGATCGGAGATACTTCCATATTAAGTAGTAGTTGTGGTGAGCCAAGGAGGTGTTTGGAGAATCACCAACTAGCCATAGTAGTGTGAGAAACTAGGCGGTGGCGAGTTTGAGTTATTTCCGGCATTGGAGTGGTGGTGTCATTGAGGTTCTCTAGATTGTGGACTTTCTAGTGGTGTCGTGTGGAGAAGATCCAGTGTAACAATGATGCAAGGCGGTATCTAGGAACTGCCAACAATGGGTGAATGAAGAAAAATATGGGGTAGGAACAATAAGAGCAAATAGCTAGCTTGGAGTTGTACTTGGGCAAAGGATCCATTATCTGCAGCAAGATGTACACAAAGTGGTGAGGATGAGGCTAAGAGAGGTTATAGACTTATAGTAGGAGTGGGCTAAGAGGTTAAGTATTTGAAATTTAAATCCCCAACCCCATCTGCATCATCTGCACACCCCCTCATTCCCCCCAATCTTTAGATTAAGTATTTGAACATTTATTTTCAACTCTTCTTTAAAATTTGATATTAAAAAACTGCAAGTTAGTGCCCAATTGGGAATAAATTTATTTTTCTATTTAAAATGAATGTCAGAATGTATGGGGCGGATAGAAAAAGCATGATAGCATTTCTAATTGGGCATGGTACAGTGGCGGAAAATCCATTGGGCACCCTCAATCGGTGTCCTATATGAGATTGCACACTTATTTTTATTCAACCGTGTCCTATGTATTAGAAACAACTATTACTCAACAATGGCTGATGCCCAATTTTCTAGTAGTGAGATTTAAACGTATCCATCATCTTTGTACTCGGTTTCACGACTGAGTGCTAGCATGCTCTACGCAAAACTGAAGGACATAGTTTCTTCAATCAATGGCCTGGCTGCCACGTGGCCATTGATAATTTGAGCCAAACAAATATCTACAAAAATAGCACGTCCAACCATCAACACATATACCAAATTAAGCCTACACATACTTGAAGTTAACAAATTCTCCTCACTGCATTCGAACCTCATCAATCTGGTCTTGTGTGTAGCTACAACGCTTGTTCCTTGATCTGCTCCACTAAAAGACAAATGATACTTATTTTAAGCAGCCAATTATCAATCCATCAAACAACAACCATGGATCAACCCAATAACGAGAACAAGAACAATTATACAGCAGCCAAAATGATAAATCCCAAATAAAGTTTTTGATGAATCCAAGTACAAACGCAAAAAAAGACTTCATTAGGAGGAAGACAAGAAGGGCTACAGCTCCAGTTTGATTAAGACCTTTAAGGTTTGAACTGACCTTGTTAAAACAATTACACATAAACATGACCTATCATATGCTTTGTGTATTAAGTCAGCCCAATAAAAATGTAATAGTAACCATGCATGTCACAAGGACATATCACAATTTCCTTGCCAATAATCATAAATCCCAGAATTAATGAAGTTTTTAAAACAGAAATCACAGTTGCGTAAAACAATCCATGTGAGGGTCATTTGGGTTATTACTATGCTCTCAAACCCAAGATTTTCATCCTCAATGATTTCCTTCATGTACCTCATGACGTAGTCTCCACATTCAACACCTCCAAGTTGTTTAGGACCCTAAACACAATCCAAAAATAGTGGCATGCTTATAAAGTTAGTGTGCATTCGTATAACTTTTAAATATGAATGACATAAATACTTTCTTATCGATGCTTCCATTGTGGTATTTTCTGAGATAGCCTACCCGTAACCCCATTAAATTGTCTAATAGCACTTAATTAACAAAAGACCATAGTAAGTTATACCCCAAAAAGTTATTCATAGTGCAGAAAACAAAAAATTTATAAGGAAGCATCAACTCACATGTTGACTACGTCCATCCACCCTGGTCGTAGGTTTGTTTGGGCATAGGGTCTATGACATACACAATGTCTTTGTCTTTAGTAATGATTGTTAATGACTAGTGGGACCTTTACAATAAATGACATGTATAAATAAGGATGAAGAAATTCAGTAAATCAATATGAACACCCTTACCCAACATTGTAATGCTTCAAGAAAATACAATCACTTTTTCCTTATTCAAAACGATCAACCAAGTAGGTGGATCCTTACTCCAAGTTTCCTAATCCAACATAAACCCGTGCTGGATCCACCAATCCAAACATATCAACCATTTTGGATTCGCATAGCTTATCATACAAGTACTTAATATTATTTATTAAAAAAATTTGTATCAGAGTTAGTAGAGCAATGAGACAGAAAAAATGCCTTGTTTTATAATCAAACAGCTAAATTACCTCATATAAACCAATAAGCATGTCGCGGAGACTTCTTGCATCTTCATCAAGGTAGTTATATCCTCTCTCAAGGTAAATGGTCTCTGGGCTTCCCCAAAGACTTCTTCCTCTATATTAGATTTAATCGCTTTCCACTCTTCAACATTGCATCTTGGGCATAAAGACACAACAGTTTGCACTTGGTCAGCACTCGCTTTTCAGGTGCATCCTTCATGAATAATTCCTTGCATATGACTTTCTCCTTAAATAATAAAAAAGAAAATAAATATTATCTATCTATATAAAGTAACAAACAGTTAAAGTCGTATGCATTTTTGTAAACAAATGACCAATGAAAACAGTGGTATATATCTTCCCAATATGGCCAATTACAAGCTCTTTAAGCCAAGCGACATGGCTTCCAACTGCGTCACCAAAAGTTTTTAAGTCATCCCAAACTGAAATGGGAAGCAAAGCCTCTGAATCAAGAGCAATGTCAATTGCAACTCGCAGGTTGCCCTCACCCAATGGAACCCAATGTACTGTCTCATATGCAAGAGCAATGATTGTACCATATGCAACAATTTTGCTAAGAATTCCCACAACCAATTTGCAATTAAGTAATAATGTCTGCATAATAGAATAAGGTAGTTTTTTGTTTATTAACTTTGGTTTAATTCATATACATATATATATATATATATATATACATAAATAAGGCATGGCTAGAGTTCAAGGTATCGTGAATAAGCTTGCATATATATACAGACACATATGATTGAGCACAAACACCCAATTTCCTATTTTAATTGCATCATCAAAGAAACTTACCCTTGTCCATAGGATTAGGAAGGCTACTGATTTTCTAAGAAATTAAACCTTGGAGCTTACCTACAATTCAACACGTAAAATTAAAAAAGAGAGTTAGGTTATCATACATAAAGTCAGATAGCCAAGTGCTATTCAAAATGCTAAAATCAATTTATTACCATCTTAGCAAAGAGTCACACATTACCTTTTTTGTGCTAGTCGCATTAATCCCAGCCAAATGCACCATGTCTTTGATTTTTTTCATCCTTCCTTTACATATCAATATCTGCATCCTTGACCTTTCCCACATTATGACAGCTTGCTTTATCTAAAATAATCCTTTTATCTAGAATAACATTTGGTGTAACAGGTTATTTCCTATTGTCTCTAACCTGCTCATACATTTGAATTTGTTCCAATAGCTAGCATGTCTTGCTCCTTTTTGAGTGCCTCCACCAACTTATTCTTTGAGGCTACTTCCCCAGGTTTTTTGAGCATGTACTAGGGTTGACATTCATGCTGACACCTCTTACCCTACCAGCGTGCTTTGGGTGGTGTGAGGAAGCTCTCATTTTCCAATGTGGGATAGGTTCCCATGCACAAAATGGGTGAGAAATAAAGGGAAAAAGGGAAAATTTTGAATTGGGTCAGAGAGGATTCGTAGGTGGATCCATTTGTAGAGATAAAACGAGTAGGCCGACTCGGCTATCAAAATGGGTTACATGCCTTCCTTTTCTTTTTTTCTTTCTTTCTTTTTATAAATGGTCCAGATCAGATTGGTTTTAATGAGCCTAAAAGGTTAAGAGTGAGTAATCTGGTGTGAATCGCCTACTTGATTGCTCCATCAGCATGCCCAGGGAGCCGGATCGCCCCACATGGTGCTGGCAGCCCAGTCAGCATCCACGTCAGCTTTTTTCTATTTTTCTATTTTCTCCAACTTCAAAAATTCACCAAAAATACCTCCAAGCTCCGAAAAGTTCTTTGAAAATTCCTACAGACTCGTGAGACTGAGGACTATTTATCTATAGCCTCAAAACAACAATTTGACTTCTAGAATTTTGATGATAAATCCAACTCTTCCAAAATAAATTCTGAACAATTAAATAATAGCCTAAAATAATTATCCAAATTTGAAAATTCATAATTTCTTCATCTTAACTCCAATTTCAATGAACCAAATGTCGTTTCACTCATTAAATCAAGCTCTATGCTAATAAGATCAAGCCTTAGTCACTAGGTCCCTATAAAAATTCGTCAACTCTAGCAATCCGTAAATTGTAATTTAAGTGGAAAACATAATACTAAAAAGTAAGGGGATACACATCATGTAAACCACTATTTGTATTGATTAATTGCTAAGCACCTTTTCCCAACAAGTGCTCAATCAAGAATGGTCCTTCCCAAGTCTTTGATCATTTTCCTTTTCCACGTAGCTCAACTGGTAAAATGGCCTTCCAAACGAGGTCACCTTGTGCAAACATTTAGTACCCTGTTTTCTTGTCATAGGCTTTAGCAAACTTGACCTTTTGAACTTGGATCCTATTGAGCATGGCGAGATGTTTATCATCCAAATCTTCTAACTCTAGTAGCATGGCTTGGCTATATAGTCTTCAGCCGTAAAGTTGTGTTATTGGGCCACTCTCAATGACTTGACTACTAACTCCAAAAGCAACAATGCATTATGGCCGTAAGTCAGAGTGTAAGGTATTGTGCCAGTCGCCATACCCTTTGATGTTTCAATGCCCACAATGCCGTAAACAACTTCTCACACCAAGTCCTTGGCTTATCTGCCATAGTTTTCTAGATTAGGGTTTTAAGAACCTGGTTACTTGCCTCTACTTGGCCATTGGCTTGTGCATAATACGGCAAAGAATGTTGCAGCATGAAACCCTTCACTTCAACAAATGTAACAATCTACCTTACAATGAATATCTTGCCACGGTCAATGATTATGGTCTCCGGCACACCAAACCTATAAATCATCCTTTTTCTAATGAACTGGATGACCTCAATGTGGGTAACCTTCTTCAGAGGTTTAGCCTCAACCCATTTAGTAAAGTAGGTAGTAGTTACTAGGATGAATTGGTGTCTCTTGCTTGACCCTGGCATGATATTGCCGATTATATACATAGCTCATCCTCGAAACGACCACAGTTTAATAACGAGCTACAGAGCCATGGTCAGCCTTGAATCTGGCAAGACACACGTGCCTTAGCAAAATGGATGCAATCCTTAGGATTACTGGCCAATAGTAACCATGTTTGTGTATCAACCATCTCATCTTATAATAAACCTGGTGCGCTCCATAGAGCCTATCGTGCAACTTCGCCATTACCACCTTCACCTTTTCTTTTCCCAAACACTTCATTAGTAAATCCTACTTGCTTCTTGTGTACAAGTCATCATCTATCAAGACATAATTCTTGGCATAATACTTCACTTTCCTTGGGTAAGGATGGTTGGGATTTCTTAAGTATTAGATGAGATGCCATTTCCAATGGTCGTGTTTGACTTGAACACAACATATTGCACTAGGCTTTGCCCTTTGTCGTTCATGTGAAAGTTCTCGCCGCTTTATCTTCACCGTTCTTAACTCGGCACCTTTTGGGATGGTAATTCCTGAAGCTATCTTGGTCATCTCATCCGCTTTATAATTTTTCTCTCATTGGACATGGTTGAAAGGGACTTCATCAAAATCTAAGATTAATTGTGTAATCACGGCCCAATATAAACTCAAATTGGGATCGAGACATCTATAGCATCTAGCCATTTGGTTAATGACAAGTAAAAAATTGTTGTAGACAGTGACATACTTTACCCCCAACTCTCTTAAAATTTCATTCCATATTATTATTGCTTCGTACTCAACCTGATTATTAGTGCATGGAAAATCCAATTGAAAAGCATACTGATATCTCAACCCATCAGTTGACTAGTTGACGATTTTGACTCCCGTCGAGCCATCAGGGCTAAAACCATCAAACCCACACTCGCACTAGGGGTGGAAAGGGTGTGGTTCGGTGCAGTGCTCGTGTCAAAACCATGCACTACACCGAAAATGCATGCACGATGCAGTTTGGTGCATTGCACAGTAAATATTAACGGAAAACTAAACCAAACCATACCTCATACGGTCCCAGTTTAGTTCGGTGTTATTGTTCACAGCTGGACCTATACACAATTTGAATTTGGCTATAGCCCAAATATGTTTTTGAGCCCTAAAGTCCAAAGCAAGAAAGTGAAAGAACAAACTAAAACAAGAAAACAAGTTAAACAAGACTAACAAATACCCTAATACAAACTAAATTCCACTGTACATTGTACACAAACCATGTTTGATAGTTTCCACTTTCCAAATTCCAATCCAACCAAAAGTCCACATAAAATTAAACAATAATACAAACCGAATTCCAATCAAACCAAAACAAATTAAACAATAACACTAGATAGTCCCCAAATCAAACAAAGTTCACAAACTAAAAAACCCTTAAGTATTTCCAAATTCCAAAAATCTAGTTGCACTGACCACCAACTAGCAGCAACTAGCAACCAGCAAGCTTCTTCTCCCACCTGCACAGCGAGGATACAAATAAATGCACTTTCCATGGTTCCTCTTTGGTGTATTCCCCACACTAGGACGTGAACTTGACGATATGCTCAATAGAAGATATTATTTCCTCCTCGCCAGAAAAAAACGTGAAGCCTAGCAGACAAAAATTACTTGGGTACTCAAAATCCATGATTGCTACCAAGTATGGCAACATATAGGCCAGTTAGGGCCACTTACCCAAATTTCACATGTACTCCCAAAGCATGTTCTCCACGGCAGTCATAGTAATAAGCTATTCTTTGTCAATGTTTGCATCCTCCTCTTCAGCATGGTGTCATTGACCTCTAATCGCAACCATTTGACCTCTTTAGGCGTGGTTCACACCGTTTCTATGATCAGGTGCCATGTAACATGGTGTAGTGGCTGCGGCAAGACCTGATGTGCTACCAATGGTGGCATGCCAAACCCTAGCACTTGTTGCTGTTAGGCCCTTTCATCTGGCGGGATTTGGTTAAGGGTTCAGCATGATCTGTTGAATCACTGGCATGTTTTTAAGCTAGTCAACATTAGGCTAAAGTCTATTTTGGGCCAACAAAGATTTGGAACCCATTCGAGGCCTCTTGGATTTTCGTAAATTGGTGGTGTTTTGAGGTAAATTTTAATAATTTCCACCTCAAGAAACCTTTAATCGATGATTAGAATGAGAAGCTTCAAGAGAAGTTGTGAAATTGAAAAGTTAAAAGATAGTGTAGGATAATCAAGGATATACTAGATTCTATGAAAAACAAGTGAGTGATGAGCTCATGGAATAGGTTTTGTAAACCATAGTGGCCCATGGTGAGCATGTTCATTGTTCCATAAAACTTAATGACTCTGTGGTTAGTTAACAACTCTTTTAAAGCTGATTGTAGCTGGAAGAGAACACACACAGTTAACAGATTTAGTAAACTTGATTGTAACCCCTAGTTTCTTGTTTAAGACATCTCTAAAAGGCTTTTCAACTGAAGAATTCATTTTTTGAAGAGAGAGAAGACTATTTTAGGCTCTAAGAGACTCTTCAAAATGAATATTTAATTTAAAATTCAGTTTCTCTCTCTTCAAATCTTGGACCCTTTCTCCTTTCTTCAAATATTAATGACATTGAATTTTGTTTATAATTCCTACAAAATTTTTCATTCTCTTTCCTCTAATAATAAATTTTAAGTTGAATAAATTAAACTTTATTTTCTTTTATTTGAATAAATTTAATTATTGCATACAAAAATTACAAATAATTAACATTAGAAGAGTTTTGTAGAATAAAACTTCAAAACCTAATTTACAAAGTCAAATATATATCCCCCATATTTATATTGGATATTTATTATTTTAGGCTTTAACCTTAATCCAACTTATTTGGGTTTTGGGCTTTGCATGGGTTTAACCCAAATACTAATATACAAATAAAATATGCAATTATAATATGAGATAAGTATTGATATACCCACCTTAGGCTTCCATCTTCCTAGAAAACCCACTTTCTTAATCGGCTTTTCAATGGGTCCAGTTAATTTGCTTCCAACCCACAATTTATTTTACCCGGTCCACTTTTTAATTTTATTGGCTAGGCTTTATTTTTTATTGCCCCTTGTGCCCCTCCTTATCTGAAACATAGAGATAGTTATCTCTGTCACTCATTTACAGCCACTTTTATCTCTCTCACTCAATTATGTCAATCTCCATTCTCTCTCTCCGACCTCACTCTTTAATCTCTCTTTCTCTCTTTGACCTTTCGCCGTTGTCCAACTCTAAAGAGGCTCACATGCTGGCTGTCATTGATCGCATTAATCAAATTAAAGGGAAGTAATCCATATTGCATTCATCTTTCTAAACCATCTAGTCGATTTTGAGCTAAAAAGTTTCTTCTCATGAGGTTTGTTTGTTTGTTTACTTAATTTTTCTTTAAATGTATATTGATCAGTTTTGAGGGTATGTGTATGTTTTAAGTATTAATTTATTTTGGGAGACATGGATAGAAGAGATGATGGCGATGGAGGGGAGAGAGTATAGAAAATGCAAATTTCAAAATGGAAACCATAAACTATAAACAAAAATTAATTTCAAATAGTTTGTAGTTCTAATTCCATCTCAATCCCCTCTCTTTTATGAAAAAACAGAAAAATGAGAACATTAACAAATACGTTTTGTTGCTAGCTTGCTATATATCTCATTATGTTAATTTTTTCATGTTTCTATCAAGAAATTAGATTAAAGGGTTTCATGATATATGTGAATTTACCTGTAATGCTCTTTTTAATTGCTTAATTTTTTTTTTTTGTTGGGTTATAGCCATTGATACATTAAAGGAGGATATGGTGAGGATCATAGGGAATCTTGGTGCTAAAGAATGTGATGAACCAGAATTTGAGACATGGAAGAAGAAGAGATATGGAGAGCTACTAGAAGAAACAAGTATCTCTAAAGTTTATTTGTTTGGCTACATAGATTTATTTGTTTATTGTTTATCGGTGGGTCGAATAGGTGGATCTTATTCGTCAGTTAATTTATTTGCTTTGCTTGGTGGTTCTCTGGTTATCTCTTAAATTTATTTATTGGTGGGTCAAATAGGTTATTATTACTTGTTAGTAACAATTATAGCCCTACTTATATATTGTTACTAACAAGCAGTAACAATACGTAAGTGGGCTATGATTGTTACTAGTTGTCAGCAATAATATGTAAGTGTGATTATGGTTGTTACTACTTGTCAGTAACAATATATAAGTGAGGCTATGATTGTTACTGACAAATAGTAACAATATATAGGTGGAGCTGTGATTGTTACTAACATGCAGTAACAATATGTACGTGAGGTTATGGTTGTTACTACTTGTCAATAACAATATATAAGTAGGGTTATGTTTGTTACTGACAATCAGTAATAATATGTAAATGAGGCTATAATTGTTACTGTTTGTCAGTAATAATATATATGAGGCTATGATATTCAGTAACAATTTAAGTGGTGCTATGGTTGTCAGATTTTGTGTTTTTTCACTATACAATTTTGGATGTGATTTTTTTTAGTATAAATTTAGTTCAATAATTTAAAAGCAACAAGTCAACAACATCTGACAAGTTATAATAGTTCAACAATAAAATAATAAAATGTACATGAAAAGACATAGTGGGGTTAGAATTTATTAATAAAATAATGAAAGGAACATCAAAATACAACGTTTGTTAAGCTGTCAGAGAAAAATTGATGGCAATGTTGTAATTTTGTTTAGTTTTCATGGCTTTTCTTTACATGTCTTTGATCATTTTAAAAAGTAGGCCGGCAAGTTTGTGTACTTCCGTATTTGGGTTTAATGAACAGTAAAAGTGTCCAAATAGACTTATTAAAAACAATCCCCTTATAATATTTCCAAAATATAAATAACACTTATTGACACGCCCCGACCCTCGGGCACGTGCCTAAACTGTTGAAACTGATAACTGTTCCCTGTGGGCCCTTTTTCTGAAACTGTGAGCCATGAATATAAAATAATTTATTTAAATCACTGTAACTTTACAAAACACATTTATAAAATCAAGCTGTAAAACCCTTTACACGAAAATAAAACCGTAAAATAAGTTTTTCTGAAACTGCTGCTGGTCCCGCTGCCTCGTCTTCACTCCACTGTCTCCTCAGCCTGCAAGCCTGCAAAAACAACCCTGCACCCAACCACGGGTGCACCGGGTTTACACACAAACCCAGTAAGCTCACTAGAGCTCGTATGAGTGAAATCTAACTGAAAACCTCAAATTAACTGAAATAAAATAATCACACCACAATCCATCTTAATGCCTCAAATCACAATCAAACCACAAATCACAATTCAGCAATCACAATCCTCAACTGGATCACCAATCCTCTAAGCCAATCCAATTCACTGTCCCAATCTGTAATACCTCAATTATCCTTAATTTAACCTCTAAACTGAAATAACCTCAAACAAACCACAAGATCCTTTCTTGGGATTCCAACTAGATCCTTCCGTAACTTAGAATCCTCAAACAACCTGTAGAATCCACTGAATCCTCAACTAAAACCCACTGGTACTCCGGTCTCTTCTTTAATCCCTAAATCCTCGAGATCCCCAATCCTAGTTCCGTAACCTCTTAACTAGCAAACGACAAACAATCAAACAAGCACAGCAATCAAACAAGTAACTGAACTGGAAAATGAGTTGAACTTAGGTTCACTCACAGTGTTCCGCACGAAAAGACAGAACTGCCCTTCGTGTCCTTCGTGGCTCCTTTGCTCGGATTCTAAAATCCGGCAGCACAACGGCATCAGAAATGCAATCCCCGAGCCGAGCGCACCTGTTAAGACTAGACAAACCAAGCAAGACAAAACAGAAATCACAACCGAGCCAACACGCACAAAAACAGGCGGGAACCACCACACACGGTGGCTGCCCGACCCTCGGAAAAACACTCAAAAAGTTCAGAGAACTCACCCACAGGCTCGGGTGGTTGTCCCGAGGCCAAAAACACTGAAAGAAGTCGCTGGAACCCCCACACGCGGCGGGTCCCACGATGGTCAACGGCGGTCAACCTGCCAAAAGTCAAAGTCAAGTTTAGCTGAAACAAATTACACAGGCACGTAGAGGAGATCGAGGGGATCGATTCTCGAACCTGGGTCGACGGCCAAAAGTGGCCGGAAAAGGAAGAAAAACGGCAGGGAAGCCGCCGGCCTGCTCAACGCCGATCCGCCGTCCACGGCGGTCCAACGGTTCAATCGAACCCACCAACAAGCTGGGCTCAACGAGGGGAGAAGATCTGGGCGGTCACTGAGCCTCGTCATCGCCGGAAACGGCGAGATCGCCGCCGACGCCGACTGTGCGCGATTTGATTCTCCACTTTCCGAGCTGTTTCACGGCGAGCCGCCACCATGGGAAGGAAGAGGAGGAGCCGATGAGCACGGGAAGCCAAGGATCGACTTCAGCCGCCGCCGGACGCGCCCCCACGCGCCGGCGAAAGTCACGGCTGAAGGTGAGGCTCGCGAGAGAGAGAAACGTTGAGAGAGAGGAGAGAGAAGACTGAAGAATTTTTTGGATTTTTGGGCTTTTAAAATCACCTTTTTCAAAATTACCAATGTGTCCTTCTCTTCACACGTCCGTAACTTTCAAACCGTAGCTCTGTTTGACGCGTGCTACGTGTCTACGAACTCGTGAGGATGAGACATTTCCAATGAACCCAAAGTCAACGCGAAAACCTTGCCCGAACAAAAAGTCAACTTTTGCCCCCTTTTAAAATCAAACTTTAAAATTCAAAAAACCCCCAAAACGTTTTACTTTTCAAATGAAATCCTGAAAACCTTTAAAAAGCTTTTCAAAACCATTTTTGAAAAGTACGGGGTGTTACACTTATTTATTATTTTGGGTTTTGGGCAATGCTTAGGGTTGACTCGATTATTAAAAATAATTATAAGCCCAAATTACATTTGAACTTTAATTAATTATTCCCAATAATTAATTTCCACTCATTAATCAATTCTATCTATCATCTACCGTTCTATTTTTTGGGTCAACAACCTTAAATAGAATGTGACCTCTTAGGTTCTAATTCCTCTGGCAATGGAATTTATCGTCTTTCATTAGGAATGCTTTCAAAATAAGAAATAAATTAATAAAAAAATTTTATTAATTTAATCCATTTAGTTCCATAAGTCATGATTGATGCCTAGTAACATTTCATGGCTCCCAGAACAATTAGAATTTTGGTGACCCTATTCAATTATAATTCAAAACATTAAGGCATGAAAACCTTTTGTCAAATCCTATAAATGTTCATATGTCTAGACGTCTTATCGAGAATAACTCTTTTCTCAAACTCTGGCTAGAGTCTCTAGGAAAATTTGAAAGGACCGTCCTAGAGTTTACCTCAAGATGACCCTATTGGGACACCACGTCTCACAACATGGGCTCCGATCCTATCGGAAATTCGACAGCATCTCCTTCATTAAAAGCCTTATCCAAAAAATGAGATATACCCTGTTAAAACTCAACAATAACCAGAAAATCCCAACAAATAATCTCTTAACAAAGATAATAGTCAAATCGACAACCCAACCCAAAATGGTTACCTCAAAGTGATTTCAAAGCATATCTAAAAGAATTACATCATTCGAAAGAAATGAATAACTGAAATAAATAAGTGAGACTATGCCTACATAGTCTCAGATGTCAGAAGACGAAGAAGTGGCTCGACGCTCAAGTGGCACGAACGGGATCCTTGTCACCTAGGGGAGAACATTTAAAACACAAAACTATAAGATAAAATTCAGTGAGTGGACAAAAATAATTTAAACAATCCTTTAGAACATTTAAAACACAAAACTATAAGATAAAATTTAGTGAGTGGACAAAAATAATTTAAACAATCCTTTGTTCAACATAAGTATATTAACATAAAACTTGTCTTTCAAATTCCCCAGTTTCAAAAACCGATTCGCAAAATCATAATATCAAACCATTAATTCCGGGTCCCACCCGTCATAAATCCAAAACCTTCATAATTATACAATGTATAAATTTAGAAAAACTAGATATGTATATACGGTATAAGAGTTTAAACATTAAAAATAAGTAGTAGCAGCACAAGACATTTACCAGTATATCAAAATACTTACAAGTCTCACCGTAGTACACATAAACTCTCTATCAATACGTACACATGGGCTAAGTACGTGTACATAGATATGGCTAACCTTTATCAATACGCAAACACAAAATGTTTCGCATAGATTCCAACTTTATCAATACGTGAACACACAATGGTTCGCATAAATCCCAACTTTATCAATACGCAAACACACAATGGTTCACATAAATTCCAACTTTATCAATACGCACGTAGATAGTGCACCAGGACACACGGCCCAAAGCCTATATGTGTGAACCAATGGGTCTCAAAGACCTATAACCAGTCATTTACACCTGGGTACTATCCAGTGGTTTAAAAACCATAAACCAATATCTCCACAAACATATTACATATACATTCTCAAAATATCATAAGATAAATATTTGCGAATAAAGGAGTTATTCAATCAAACCACAATTTCAATGGATACTTAAATAAATTCAAAACAAATCTAAAAACATTTAAAAGACAAACTTTGAAACCAAAAATCCACTCACAAAGTTGGTGAGCAAAACGTAAGTCTCGCCGATCACCCAACCAACAGCCAAGACTCAAAAAGTTACCCGAAAACACTCCCGATCGTCCTGTACAAACACATAAGGTCCAAATTGGTTCCCAAAAGCCTTAAAATAAGGAAAAGAACATTTTTGGTTGCTGGCCGGTCCAGCACCACCGCACGTGGCGGCGCCGGCGGCGGTCAACGGTGGCTGCCACCGGAAAGTTGACTTTTCCAGCAACCAACCCAGAAAATAAAATTGACCATACCAAATCGACGGGCTCGACGAGAAGAACAACTTTGTCAACTAGAACGAGTCCAAAAAGTGGCCAGAAGTGGCCGGAAAACACCAATTTCGGTCTGCAATTTCTATACCTGATCTGAAAATTCAAACCTACATTAAAAATTACAAATCACATATGGTTGGAAAGCTTGAAACCTGAAGATTTCAGAAAGGTAAGAATTGAACCAAACCGAGTCAGACGAAGCAGGAATTTGGATTTGAAACTCACGGTAGCCGAAACTTCCAAGGCTCGATTCGTTGTCCACAGTAGTTCGATTAGGACGATTTGGATATGAATGGAAAGAAGACGAAGAGGAGAACAAAATCCGACCAATCTGACGTCCAGAAGATGCTGCACGCGCCCCCACGCGCGGCTGGAAGGTGCGATAGTGATTCTGATCGCCAGACCCTGTTCACACGTGATTTTTTATTTTTTTTTTCGAAAAATTCAGAAGATGCTGGGAGGTGCGACGGCGATTCTGATTGCCCAAACACTGTTCACGCGAAAATTTGTGAAATTATTTTTTTTTTTTGAAAAAATGAAATTATTTTCCTATTTATATTTTCCCTTCCAAACTTTAAACGTCCATAACTCTTAAACCGTAAGTCCAAATTATGAGCCGTTTCTTCTACGCGCTCGTGAGGTCGAGCTCTACACAACCATATAAAAATTTGGTCAAAACACTCTTTTAAAAATATACGTCCCTTAAAAAACCAAAACTTCCCTAAATGAGGGCAAATTGGTAAATTCACCTCAAAGACTTTAAATGATGATCCAAAAAGGAAAAGTAGGGACGGGTCGTAACAATACGTGCACGCAGGGTCACCCCCAAAGGGCAAGGCATCCCGGCAGGGCCAGTCTGACGATTTAGGAGGCCCTAGCCAAGAAGGAACGGGTCGTAACAATACGTGCACGCAGGGTCACCCCCAAAGGGCAAGGCATCCCGGCAAGGCCAGTCTGACGATTTAGGAGGCCCTAGCCAAGATTAAAAGTTGAGGCCTTTTGCTATATAATATAACTAAAATAAGTTGAAAAAAAAATCAATAACAAGTAATTTCTAACTTGATAACCATAAATTTTGTGAAAAAAATTGAATAATAGCACTGATATAATTTAATTGAAAATTCTACGCTAATCAGTAATTACACAATTATAATCCAATATATTTTGGGTGATTCGATCTCTACCAAACATTAAAATGAATGAATTATGTTAGAAACCTTTTTTATCTTCATTTTTTGTGTATGGATTCATGTAGATGGGGCAGCAACACAATCATTTTGAATATGGCAGTGGACTTATGGCCAAAAAAAGGAAAGAAAAAAAGAATATGGTAATGGACTTGCAACGATGAATATGGCAGTGGACTTATGGCCAAAAAAAGAATATGGTAATGGACTTGCAACGAAGAAAAAATTATGGATGTCCTTTGATTAATCAAAGGGCATCCATAATGTTATGCTCAAAATAATCCTAGATCTTAGCATTGAGACTCTGTCTTTCTATTTGCTTGATTATATTTTTCACAAAAAAAAAAAATTAATAGTTTTAGTTATTTTATTTCCATGTCAATGCTAAGTCATTCAATAATATACTATATTACTATACTCAGTCTTTTTAAGCTCTCGGATGCAACTAAATCTAAGAGCTCAAAAATATTGTAAAACTAGCTATTTTTTTAAATATTTGTCCCTTGATTATAAGTTCCAAACCCATATATATATATAAGTACTAGCCATCTGGCCATGTGAGGATAAGAGGCCCATATTAATTGAGGATAAGAGGCCTATTTTTTATGACAATTAACTTAATTTTATAATAAGATAAGAGAATCAAATTAGTTAAAGATAAGAAGCCCAAATTACTAACAAAAAAAAACCCAAGCAATAGGAGGCCCTGGACTAGGCTGGGCCCTAGGCAGTCGCCCAACCTGCCTAGCCTCCGGGCTGGCCCTGCCCTTGGCTCCTTTGGGGTGCCATTCACGATACCCATGCAACTTGAAGCATGTTTCACGAGTGTGAGTAGTGTCATTGTAGTAGGTACACTTTCGGTCTCCTCGATGAGAGTTGAGTTTGATCATTCTAATGGGAGCGAAAGGAGGTTTAGGAATCATAGTCACACTACTCACTTAGCATTGCATCTTGTCGATGATCACCTCAGAACACACAATAGCATAAGAAGTCTGTAACTCTGGTAAAGGTGTGGTGCTAAGGATGCATCCATGAATGTGGTCCAAGGCTAAATTGAGGCCGGCCAAAAACACATGGACACGGTGTTAATTGAGCCTAGTATTTTACTACTTAAGATCTTGTGGATTGACAATCCCACAAGGCTCAATAACATCAATATCCTGACATAGATTCTGCAACTCACTGAAGTTGACAATTACAGAATTATTCTGACGAAAAGAAAGAACTACACACTCTCTCTTATACAACTGGGAATCATTTTGGCTAACAAAACAAGTTTGTTCCACAGTCGTTCGCAACCCAAAAACTTGGGACCTAATTATAGGAACCATAGACTCAAGAAGCCAGGAAATCACAAGGGAATCCCAAGCTTTATACTTCGAAGAAGCAATAGTTGTAAGGGCAGAAATAGAACCGGAGACAAGACCCCATATCTTACACCTATGAATTTTGTGATAAATAGTGTTTTTCCAATGACTAAAATTGGAGCCATCAAGCAAATCCTTGGTAAGAACACTCTCATGGATGGTCATAGGAGGGAGTGACGCCACACCTTCAGTCATTCCTTATACTTCCCAGAGGGTTCAGAATCTAACATGATTGTAGAATAAATGAATTTGTACTGGAATATTACCAGAAAATAGAAACCAAGTACAGAGAGTAAAATGCAGAGAATGAGAGAAGAAGATGATGCAAGGAAAAATACTGGCTCACACAAGTCATGCAAAACCAGTGTGTGTATATTGACTCAGCATTCTGTTAAGCAACAAGACAAAATACAGCTATATAGCCGCTGCATACACACGCACACACAATGAGCCTGTGAGCTCTTACAACCATTCATACATCACCCTATGAGATAATGCCACCTGGCTAAAGGTGTTACATTTAATTTAACTACATAAACAGAATTTAACCTGTTAACTAATCAGACAAATGCTTTAATTACGTCCAATACTCCCTTCTAAAGCTTTGGCTGATAGAACACCAAGATAGCCTTTCAATAAATTGAATCTGTCTTTGGGAAGAGGCTTTGTGAAGATGTCTGCAAGTTGAACTTCACTCTTGCAATATAGTAACTCGATCTCTCCTTCATTAATTGCATCTCGGATAAAATGATATTTCCTCTTGATATGTTTGGACCTTTGATGAAAAACTGGATTCTTAGTCATAGCAATGGCTGAAGTGTTATCACACATTAGAGGGGTAGCATCCATCTGTTCTTCACCAAAATCATGTAAGACAAACCTCAACCACATGGCTTGAGTAGTAGCTTCAGCTGCACTGACATACTCAGCCTCTGCAGTTGACAAAGTTACACTGTGCTGCTTCACTGAAGCCCAAGATAAGGCTCCACTTCCAAAAGAAAAAGCATATCCCGAAGTAGACTTCATATCACTTTCATCGCCCCCCCCCATCACTGTCACAGTACCCTATTAATATAGCTGCAGTGCCTTTCTTGTATTGAATGCCATGATCAATTGTACCTTGAATATACCTCAAAACTCTCTTGGTAGTACCAAGGTGTTTGACAGAAGGACCATGCATGAATCGAGCTAGAAGACTAGCAGCATACATTATGTCAGGCCTTGTAGCAGTTAGGTAGAGTAGACTTCCAACAATCTTTCTATATTGTTCTTCATCAGCAGCTTGACTTCCATCTTCCTTTCTAAGTTTATCAGTAGTTACTAAAGGAGTTGACACAGCCTTGCAATCTTTTAAACCAAACCTTTCTAGCAAACTCTGTACATACTTCTTCTGATGAATAAAGAGGCTCCCTTCTTGTTGAATCACTCCAATTCCCAGAAAATGGTGTAGCAATCCCAAATCTGTCATTTCATATTTTTTCATCATTTCAGCTTTGAATTCATCAATCATGTCTTTGTTGCTACCTGTATACACAATATCATCCACATAAAGTGAGACAATGAGTGTATCCTGCCCTTTCTTACATTTAACATAAAGAGTGGCTTCACTGGGACTTTTCTTGAACCCACATTTCAGCAAATAGGTGTCTATGTTGCTGTACCATGCTCTGGGTGCCTGCTTTAAACCATAGAGTGCCTTATGCAGTTTATACACTTTGTCTTCTTTACCTTGCACAACAAAACCATCAGGCTGGTCCACATATACTTCCTCTTCGAGTACACCATTAAGGAAAGCTGATTTCACATCCAATTGATATAAATTCCATCCTTTCTGTGCTGCAAGTGCAATTAGAGTTCGAATGGTATCTAACCTTGCCACAGGTGCAAAAGTTTCATTGAAATCTATACCTGGCTTTTGCGAATATCCTTTTGCTACCAATCTTGCCTTGTGCTTCTGTATGGATCCATCCAAGTTCAGTTTAGTCTTGAAAATCCATTTTACTCCCACTATAGGCTTGTCACATGGCCTATCAACCAGCTGCCAAGTCTGGTTTTTTTCTATCATATTAATCTCATCCTCCATAGCATTTATCCATGCTTTGTCTTTGGTTGCCTCTGAGTAACTCTCGGGTTCCATTATACTCAGTTTGCATTGAGCAAACACCTCATCAAGACTCTTCCATTTCCTTGGAGTGGTGTCATATGTACTTGATAGATCAATTTTTGTTTCTGACTTAGGAGAGGAGTGAGAAGCCCCTGAACTTGTAGAGGCATCAATAGAGGACATTGGATTGAAGGGACTCTGTAGGGATTGATTAGAAACATCATTCACACTTTCACTGCTAGTGACTTCAAGATCATCATTATCATTCCATGCTACTGATATGTAATCAGTGCACTTAGTTTCCCAATTCCACAATCCTGTCTCTTCAAAAATCACACTTCTAGAGACAATGATCTTACTATTCTGTAAATCAAACACTCTAAATCCTTTCTCTCTTGTTCCATACCCAACAAAAATGCCCTTCTCACTTGTAGAATCCAATTTGTGCCTTAGCTGAGTAGGAATATGAAAATAGCAGATCGAGCCAAAGATTCTCAGATGCTTTACACCTGGTTTTCTTCCACTGAATACTTCAAATGGAGTTTGATTGTTTAGAGCTTGAGTAGGACACCTATTCAACAAATACACTGCAGTATTGACTGCCTCACCCCAAAACAGGTTAGGCAACTTCTTTTCTTGCAACATTGCTCTGGCCATCTCCATAATTGTTCTATTCTTTCTCTCTGCAATGCCATTCTGCTGTGGAGAATAGGCAACAGTGAGTTGTTTATCTATCCCAAAATCTTCACAAAACTGCTCAAACTCCATTGATGTATACTCTCCTCCTCTGTCACTTCTTAATTTCTTCACTTTGAAACCACTTTGAAGCTCCACCATTGCCTTGAACTTTCTGAACACGGAGAACACATCAGATTTATGTCTTAAAAAATATATCCAACACATTCTTGACTTGTCATCAATGAATGTGAGGAAGTACTTATTTCCACCCATAGTTTCTGACATTGGTCCACAGACATCTGTGTGAACCAATTCTAGCAGTTCAGCAGCCCTACTTGTTTTCCTTTTGTCAAATGCCTCCCTATGACTTTTGCTCAAAGCACACTCTTCGCAGACATGCTCTCCTTTAGAGAGTTTTGGTAAACCAATCACCATGTCTTGATCCTGTAGCTGCTGCAAACTTTCAAAATTTAAATGGCCAAATCTCTTGTGCCATTTCCAGTGAGAACTAATCACAGTAGCCTTTCTTGCCACAACAGGCTCAAGATCTTCAAGTACAAGTGGAAAACACATATTCCCTTTCATTTGAACTACTGCTACTGCTGTCTCCATGTTTTTATCTTCATAAATGGACACCATAAACTCACCAAATACTAGCCAATAACCATGTTCCACCATCTGTCCCACACTAAGCAGATTCTCATCCAATCCTGGCACAATCATAACTTCTGATATATACCTTGTTCCTCCTTTAGTTTGCACAGGCAACACTCCCTTCCCAGTCGATTGTACAAGCTCACCAGTTCCCATTTTCACTCTGCACTTCACACTTCTATCAATATTAATCAACAGTGACTCATGACTTGTCATGTGATTACTACATCCACTATCCAGATACCAAGCTCCAAGGTCTTTCTCCATTGAAGCTTTGTGACATGCATAGAACATGGTGGCTTGTTCCTGTACATGGTTTGCATAATTTGCAGTCTGTCCCTTCTTGTTTGGTTGATGGCAGTCCTTCATGACATGTCCAAATTTATCACAGTTATAACACTTCACTTTTCCCTTGTACCAACACTCACCATAGTGAGCTTTGTCACACACTTTACATTTTGACTTCCCTGCATCATTTCCTTGCTTCAAATTGGACATGGGTTTATTTTCCCATTTCTTGAATTTTCCTTTCCAATTCTTAGAGTTTCGTTTTCCTCCATCATAGTTACTGCCTCTAGCTTGGTTATACTGCCCTTTAGGAGTAATTTCCATACTGACAAATGCCCTTTCAGACTTCTCAATATCATCTTCATGCCTGTTTAGCCTAAGTTCATAACTCTTAAGAGAACCAAATACCTCATTCACAGATACAGAATTCAAATCACATGTTCTTTCAAGAACTACACACATAGGGTCATAGGTCTTTGTTAGGCTAATCAGTACCTTCTGTGCCATTCTCTGTTGAGACAAGGATTCACCATATTTTTCCATTTGGTTGGTTAAATCAAAAAATCTAGCAGAGTAGTCAGATAGAGTTTCACTCTCCTTCATTCTCATGTATTCAAATTCTCTCCTAAGACTTTGTAATTTAACTGACCTGGATTGCTCATCACCATGGTACTCTTCCTGTAAAAGATCCCAAGCTCCCTTAGCAGTATCTTGATTGACAATTCGAGAGAAAATCTCTTTCGATACAGCTCCCTGTATGATGCCTAGAGCCTTTGCATCCTTCATTGATTGTTCTTCTAGGTATATCTCCAATTCGTCATCTTCATCTACACTAGTAGATTCACCTTCCTTCTTCCCTTTCTCCTTTTCTTCTTTGATTCTGGGATTGTAATCCCTTTGTCCACTAATCTCCAAATTCCATGGGACTTGAAGATAGTCACCATACGTACTTTCCAAAACTCAAATTCTGTACCATCAAATATGGGAGCCCTTAGCTCACCACCACCAGATCCAGTCATATCTGAATCTAGAAGACTTTTCTCGTTGGATTGCTTTCTGCTTCACCCACAGTACAACGCCCAGCTCCAAAATAGAACCTGGCTCTGATACCATGTAGAATAAATGAATTTGTACTGGAATATTACTAGAAAATAGAAACCAAGTACAGAGAGTAAAATGCAGAGAATGAGAGAAGAAGATGATGCAAGGAAAAATATTGGCTCACACAAGTCGTGCAAAACCAGTGTGTGTATATTGACTCAGCATTCTGTTAAGCAACAAGACAAAATACAGCTATATAGCCGCTGCATACACACGCACACACAATGAGCCTGTGAGCTCTTACAACCATTCATACATCACCCTATGAGATAATGCCACCTGGCTAAAGGTGTTACATTTAATTTAACTACATAAATAGAATTGAACCTGTTAACTAATCAGACAAATGCTTTAATTACGTCCAATAATGATAAGGGTGGTACTGTAGCAAAAATATTGTAGCAGGTTCTGTAGCAGTAGCAGAGAATAAGGATTATATAAAAAACTTAGGGTTTGTATGTATAGATATGTATGGTTTGTAGAAACTATAGGCTAGGTTGTGATGTATGGATGGATGACGTTCTAGTCACACAGACAACGAACACCCAAAAAATATATAGAAGCAAAACCAAAAACTCATGTTAGGACCAAACCCTAATTTTCAGATCTGAGAGAAAAAAAAGGGGTTGGCTTTGATAACATGTTAAAATATGAAAGAGCTTTAGGGGGATAATTTTCTGATATTATTCTTCTCTCAGAGAGACGTAATTTATAAGGAAACAATGCAAACCTTACTGGTGAAGGATTTACAGTATAAGGAATAACAAATCAAAACAAATACAAATTACAAAGCCCAACCCCATATGGGCTCACATGGTTACTTTAACATTTTATTTGCAATAACTCAAGTTAATAGCATAAGTCAATAGGTATATATATATTTTTAATATTTTCGTATACTCTCTTACAATTTAAAATTTAAAATTTTATTTAATTCAAAAATTATCTCTTGAGATCTTTAAAATGAGCCTAATATTTAATAGTTTTTAATAATTTAAATTAATACCCAAATTTAATACAAAATTTTAATTCATATAATAAAAACGGTCGATTACAACTTAAACTTAAAAATCATACATGATACAACATAGGATTAAAAACATAGCATTGCAAGTTTAAACATTAATGTTGGCTTGGATGAGTTTTTAACAGTGGATGATGGATGATTTTACATATTAATAATATTAATGATGGATGAATTTTTAAGAGTGGACCCATAATTATTTTAATTTTACTTTTTTAAATCCATAGTGGATCATTAATTTTAATGTTACTTTTTTAAATATGCAAAGATCAAGACGCCCAAAGCTTCTCTCTGGAAATAAGCACTAGCTAAAAAGCTTCTCTATCCTGTGCAGGCCAGTCATATTATAATGCGCACCATTCCTTCGCCCACCCTTTTTTGTTTTTAAGGATGCCAATTGGCAATTCATAAATCAACTTTTTGACTTGCTAATTGTTAAGTCAATTAAATAATTAACTATTGACCTTCTACTATAAGTCTCTTTTTCTCCATAGTATCAATATATTGAACTAGCCTCCCCAACTGACCTTGCATTGCAGTTCTAAGCAATTAGTGGATGTTTTTGTTCAGTTAACAAAAACTTACTTGACTATTTTTTTTACTACAATTAATGTGAAAGAAAGGACCTAATTTTCTTAAATGGCCCAAAGCCTCCAAAATTTTTGAGACGGCCCTATCTAGTATACATTAGTGAACAATTAACGTTTTGGAATTTAAGGGCATGTTTATTGCCACAAACATATGTTTATGATATTCAAGCAAGGGGCCCCAATCAACCTGCAAGGGAAATGAGAGTTTTGGGATACTAGAGGAAGTCAAAGTCCCATTTAGACAATACCAATAATTTAGAATTTGGACTTTACTAGAAGTTTCTCAAATTTCCATTTTATTCTCAAAAATCGTTAAATATATATTAACTCAATCATTTCATGTCCCCCAACAAAATAAAAAAATTTAGTTAGAAACAAATAAAGAAATGATAAGTAGGTATTGGGCTCTATCACGGTATATATACCTATTAGCAACATTATTGTATCGATCTCACGCGCCCAATTAATTATTGAAATGCAAGGAGCCTAGATAGGACCATATCACCTATAGCATAAAATAAAATAAAAACAAAAAAAATGTACAATCAATAGCATACTAGTGTACTACACATATATTCATATTGAGAATATAGTTGTTTGTTAAACACACCAAAACTTATGGACTAAAATACTTCCATGACTAGCATTATACTAGTGTGCATGTGATACACTAAATATGATTGAAAATTATATAATATATATAATATAGTGCTATAGAGTTAATCGATCTGTAAAATTATATGGCGTTAGTTATTCCTTAAAGTTCATTACAAATACACTAAAATATGATTGAAAATTATATAATATATATAATATAGTGCTATAGAGTTGATCGATCTGTAAAATTATATGGCGTTAGTTATTCCTTAAAGTTCATTACATAATACAATCTTATAATATGAATTGATCACTTTTTAAGCCATATTTGAAATATTATTATTACAAAAATTAAATCAAATCACATTTAAAGTTTGATAATATAAATATTTTATGTTTAAAAACTATAAATGACTCGCATTATGTGTGATTGGCTCAAAAGAGTAATTAACTTTATATTAACTTATTAACCATATGGCTACTGGCTAAGATGCATTTTGGATCTTGTGTTTTCTTTAGTTCTTAGTGTACGTCTTTTTCTTCTATATTTGTTTCCATGCGAATCCAATAGGAGAACTTATGGGTGACGTGTGGATTATTCAAATTATTGAAATTAAAAGTTGATGGATTCGATCCAACAACCGAAATAAATTATAAATTCTAGACCCTTCAAAACTAGAGTAAAACAAAGTACCTTCACAGGTAGTATAGCTATAGTAAATGAACAACTAATCAAACAAGCATATGAGCACTAATTATAATTATCCTGAAACTTATTTAATCTGAATTTCTGCCTAAATTTGTCTTTATGGTCGATGAGAAAGTGTGTTATTATGAATTACTATTAGTTTTTCTTTTTGACAAAAATAAGTGTGAGCGCCCACTATTATGTGTAAATTAGAATACTAAGCTCGAATTGAATTGATATATTAAATGAAAAAACTCAAAATCTTACATATTATGATGCAAGAATTCAAACACTGTGTGTAATCCGAATTTCACCTTAATTTACTTTTATAGTTTATGAGAAGTGTGTTATGGAGAGCAAATTTGCTCCCCACTTTAATTTTGTGGTGCGCATCACCACTTCATTATGTGTGTGACACTTGTCATGTAGGATAATAATAATAAACAATGGTTAATCATTTACAATATAATGTGATAGCGATGCTCATTGCTCACTGTCTTAATTATGTATAGTGGTTAGCAAATTTGCTCTGGTGCGTTATGAATTAGCTTTAATTCTCATTTTTAACAAATTTGCTCTCGTGTGTTATGATTGAGTGAGTGCCCACTATGTGTGTGATTAATTAGAATATTAAACCTAAAACTAATATATCAATATCAAATAAAAAGACTCAAAATCTTATATATCATAATGAAGGACTTCAAACAGCATATGAAATTTATATATGGACCAACACAAACGCCCAAGGGTATTGTACTGAAGATGCAATTAATTACTTGCACGCAAATTTGTGATGTATATATTGAGAATAATAATTAAGAAATAGTAGTTTGCAGCATCATGGTTTTGAATTCCTGGAAATCAAGCAGGCCATCCAAGTTGGTGTCGAACACATGAATCATATTTCTGCAGTCTGGGCTGCTATTCTCCTCCAAAACTCCCAACCTCCTCAACACGCTTTCAAGCTCCTCACATGAAATGAAGCCGTCCCCATTTATGTCAAAAACATTGAATGCCTTGGCAAGGTCAGTCTCATCTTCATCTTCATCATCATCTTCCTCATTTATACTATCTTCGTGATCATCACCGCCACTGCCACCAACATCATCCTTGTTGTGTTTGTGGGGTGATGTGCATATGGATTCGTAGAAGAACAAGAACTCGTTGAAGTCAAGGCTCATTTTTCCCACCAGGGCCTCGAGCTCGTGCAGGTTGAACTGCATACCTATTCTCTCGAGGAGCCAGTTGAGTTCCTCGAGGCTCACGAGCTCGTCCCCGTTCTTGTCGAGTGTCTCGAATATCCGGTGCAAGTCATTAGTGGTTAGGAGAGACATCATGTGGAATGTTGTCATGCAAAGAGACTAATACAACAAGCACATTTATATGTATATTGAATGAAAAGGGTTTAGGTTATTATGGTTAGAAAGTTGGGGTGCGGTGTTATTTATAGGTGGATATGAATATGAGTTTGGTCAGTTTGTCCTATGCTTGTACGGGTATGGACCGTGTTAGTTGTACAGAAGATGATAAATTAAATTTTGTAATCATCAATAATGTGGTTCATATAGGTCAAGAGTTGCATGAAGTTTCGTGGTTATGGGAATGAAAGAAACGTTGGGGGTAGAAATATATTCTATTACTTGTTAATGTTAAACAATTCCAAGAAGGAAATGCTATGATTGCTATCTATCTTCTTCAAATTCACCTTCTCCACCAACTTTCTCCTTTATTATTCTCATTTTTCATAGTAAATTCATGAATGGTTAACCGTTCATTAGGTAAATCTAACTATGAAGATCATCTCTACAATAAATTAACTAAATTGGAAATTGTTTGGTTATATAATTGTGATCAAATAAACAGACGGTTTTAGTAACAGTTTGATTCATCGTTAGTTTATTTATACGATTACATGATCAAACGATTTTCGATTTAGTTGATTATTTACAGAGCTGATTTTTAAATAATTATCTAAAATATGAACAGTTTGGATCATACAAATGCATTGTAGAATGAAAATAATAAATGTTAAAATCGGTGGAGAAAGTGAATGAAGAATGTGAATAGTATTCCTTATTCCAAGGAGTGGAATTCTCTCACCTATAATTTCGATCATAATTGGTGGGGCTTTCAGAAGATTCCTCCCTCTCAGGAATAATCTCTAGCTAGTGAAATTAGTAATTTTGCAATGAGAAAGAGTACAAGCAAGGAACAGTAGTTAAGTGTGATATCAATCCCATCAAAGTGTCGAGTACTGGACTTTGAAACTAGAAGCTCATCGAATAGGCTCAAAATCATCATGCAAAGTCAATATTAGAATCGCGGATAATTTTTTTGTGTGACCGTCGCACCATTACATGATGTTACAAGTTATAAAATGAGTGGACGATTTTGAATCCAAAATCATAAAATTGAAGTGATGTTACTAATTAAGTTATAAAATGAGTGGATGATTTTGAATTCAAAATCATAAAATTGAATTAGTATTTTAGTGGAGCACGTTGAACTATCACTAATACACATGTTGTGGTATTAATGTGAAATCTTAATCGTGGAAATTATTCAATGGTTAATTACATTTATGCATATCTTATAACGCGTCTCACTTCAAGTATTACAAATTCATAAATGTGATTTTACATATACCCAAAAAATATTATGAATATATCCTTTATATTTCTCACAAACTAATAAACTTATAATACACAATTAAAATGATAATTTAAAGAAAACAATTTGTTATGTGAACAAAAAAACAGGCGGTATCTATAATTTGAAAAAGGAAAAAAGAAGAGAAAAAAGAGTGATGTTTGTGGGTGTACTCATGTATCATGCTTGATGGCATTATTATTCTTTTGTTTTGGTGAAAGTACCAAGCAATTGTTTTGGACAACAAGGCTTGGAATCACTGAGGGACACGTGGCACCCAATGACTGGACAGACTGCTAAAACTTGGGTTAGTGCTTGGTCGGTTTCTTGGCTGCATATGCACAAACATAAAAAAGAAACCTCATAATTTTGCTAGAATAATAATTTATCGGCTAGAGACATCAATTTAACAATAACTCTATGAAGTGAAAGTCTCACCTACCAGTCTCCAAGCAGAATTTGCAAAGGCTCACAGTACTTGTTCAGTTCTTCTCCAGCTGTTCAATCTTGTTGATTTTGAAACCCCTTATCCTCAGTTCCTCTGGCACTGAAGTATCTTTGTAATCAACTTTTTCGATGGTCTAGCCCTTGTTCTGAACTGAGCCTTCCACTTTTACC
>QANT01006093.1:0-25706 GCA_003254885.1 Purshia tridentata | reverse complement strand
TTCAAAAAATTTCAAATTCATTTCCAAAATCATACCGGAGAGCTTATTACTCACCAAAATCATGCTTGACATAGACTAATACTAGACTCTTGGCACGTGCTCTACACATGTCCATTAAAATTGATATTATGTGGTTTTTTTATATTTTTATTTTTTAATAAATTATCATTACTCTTTCCACCTTTTAAGGTAGTGGAGTGCTTTTTATTTCGAAAATTTTATTTTAATTTTTACATTGTACAATTATATCCTTATTTATTAGGTTGAAGAAGGATATTTTTAAAAATTTAAAATTTTGGTGAAGCCTGTAACACCAAAAGTGTCTCTTGATTTTGTAATAGTAAAGATTATTCTATATATATATGCAATTTTGGAACTATTTTGTCAATGTGCAAATATACATATTAGACACTGTTAAACACTTTGCATATTAGTCATATGGTTTGATTAACTTTATATTACAAAAAGAACAACATTCATAACTAGGTTAAGCAACCAAGTAAATACACGCACAAATTCCTCAAAATTTATTTCCTTCATTGAAAAGAAAGCAACAACAATATGAACATTTTCTAAGTCCATAACATGGATGTAGTCTCAGATCTATAATCTATTCATGATGAAAATTGGTAATTAGACAATCAATCTGTGTGTATTTGACTGATTCCATATGATGACCCATAAAATGAACTATTAACAGCAGGCGAAATGTAAAATCATATGGTCCAAGCCCAATAGATTCAATATGGAACTAGTAGATAGAATCAATCAACAACTAAGTTAAATCCTACCAAACATCTTGAAGGAACAAAAAATCTTGATGGATTTTACATACCGTAGTACCATCCTTGGTGCGTTAGTCATGTCCATAAACCTTAAGCTAGGCAATTTTCCAACAGCTACTTGCTAAATGTAAGGGATAAAATTAATATCTCGAGCACCATGCAACAGCAGAGCAACAAATATCATAAAAATAAAAAGCTAGAAAAAGGGATTCTTGATTATAATGGTGTACACAAAATAAAGAGTCTCAATTTCTGCATTTAATAACGTAAAGGCCAAAGAAAATAAATCACACAGGCAATACCATATTGGCAGGTTCACTTTGCAATAAGCACTTGTCAATATCTAGAACTTTATCGAAGAAGCCAGGAGCATGCAGTCCAAGGCGTGGTTCTCATTTTCATCATGTTTCTCCAATAGTAATCATTCTCTAGGCCCCATTTTTTAGAGTAAAATGAGAACTCCATCTACTATGAATTCTAATTCTCTGTTTCGTTAGTATGAAATTAAGACTAGAAAAGCACCACCCACAACCCCAAATCTTTTGTAATTCAAAATGAAAACAAACCTTTTCAATTTATTTATTATTCCTTTTGTTCTTAAAAAAACCAACCCTTTTCAACTATTTTCCATATTATTTCTCCTCAATTTTCTCAATGGAGCCTAAATTCCCAAACAAAAATAAATATATTGAGCTGGCTTACAGTTGAAGAGCTTTGAGAAACTTGTCATGCTCCTACTTCGTCCAGCTTCTCTGGAATTGGTGATCGTATATGGCTTCCAAATCTTCTTACTCTGATCTCCCAGCGGCAACGACGATACAAGTAGTCGTACTACTCGTGGTTGTAGCTGTTGTAGCAATTATCGTCGGTTGCGGCATCATGAAATTGGTGGGATCGAAGAAGTGTCTGGCAAGTCCGTCGGAGAGAGAGATATAGGGAGTGAAATCGGCACCGAGCATGAAGGCGAATTTGAATCAGCGGCAAGTTCAGGTGATGGACTCAGTGAGAGCTCCGATGGAGTTGAAAAAGAAGGCATTCACGGTTGCCATTTTTATCTACGAGGTGTTTGATCATTGGCTTAATCGCTTTAGTGAAAATAGAGATTGGATTTGAGAGGAAGTAAGAGAGGGAGGGACGCTGGGAGGGATAAAAGACGCTAAAAATGAATGGGTAAAATCAAGGAAGAGATCAAAACGTAATTCAAGACATGGAATGTTCTAATATAACTGAAAGTGGGCTGGGCGTTTGAGTCTTGTGTAATTTTGAAACATTTGGCCTTGACTATTACGGGAAAGCAAATTGTATATTGATTAATGTGTAATTTGTAAATTATTTTGTGATTTATTTGTCATTTGTTATATAATTTAATGATGTTTTAATATAATATATTTATGTTAGTGTATTTTATCTATATTATATTATATACTTAGGTTAATTTAGTATTATTTTGATAAAACAAAAATAAAAAAAGATATGGGGCCCCGCATACTAGATGGGGGCCCTAAATACCCATTCAGGCGAGGATGGTATTGGCAAACCCTAACCTGATCTGCCATGTCCTTGTTCAATGGGGAGCCCCCACAAAGAGAGGTTTGAAATTCTTTTAGAATTGGATTGAGTGTTTTTTTTTTTCTCTTAATCTGAATGTGAATCTCTATTTCTTGCTCTGCTATACATTGTTGTTGGAGAACAACTCGTGAAATTAAAGTACTCTTTATTTCACTTTAAGATGCATTAAGGTACTTTTTTTCATTTAGATCTAACAAAAAAAAAAAAAACCAATAAACACGACTTGAAATTAAAAATAATTTTGAACATCACTACACATTCGGAATCTTCTAGACATTCGTTGTATTCACTGACCATCACTTGAACTCTAAGTTCATAATCCAAACATATAACTTTGCTAATTTGCGTACAAACTAGCTTCGTGACCTATATGTACTCAAATAACCATAACTTTTCCTAGAAAAATGAAAATCATGATCTGTAAAATTCTACAAGAAGCTGATATCCATATCTTTTCAGCAATATAAGATTCATCATCCCGTTTGCTCTCACTAGGTGCAGTTTAATCCGAGAAGAAGGCTGATCTGCCAGAAATTCCTACTCCGAAAATATCAAAGTGTCCCTGTTTTATTTGTTTTCTCTTCTTTGCTCTTCAACCTATAAAAACATATAAAACTAAATTAAACTAAACTAGATTCACTTGAAAACACAATAGGAATCCAAGAACAAGAGTATAAAAAAATATAAAATAATAGTAAGATCAGGTTCTAGCAGGGGGTGGGTGGGTTTGTTAAAAAAGGTGATATGGGTTTGATTTACTATGTGGGCTAAAGGATGGATGAAACCTCTAAAAGATTTGAAGATGAGTTTCTTTGTATAGCAATTGGAGATTAGTGATTGTTGATTTATAATGATTTTGTTATTTATGGTTTTTCTCTTTCATTTAGAAATTCATTGTTTTTGCAACTTGTTTGTCTTTTTTACATTACATTTTAAGGATTCTTTCTTGACAAGAAGATCTATATACTAGTAGGAACTCCTGACTAACCTTCTAAGCTTATGTTTGGCCTTTCTTTTGATAGACTGAGGATGATAGAGTTGATAAATTTGAAGTTTTGCACGGTTTGTCAAACATATACGCTAGCCTTTCATATTGGAAGGATGCGGAAATATGTTTGAGTAAAACCAAAGATCTGAAGCAATACTCTATGAAAATGCTATAATTGCAAAAACTAAAACAAACGAATGATGTGTATTATTTAATTAAGTATAAATTAATTAAGATCATTTAATTTGGGTTGGATAAGATGGTCTTCCAATAAATATGATATTAATTTCATATTAAAAATAGATGGTGATGTGTATAATCACAAAAATAACAAAAGAATGATGCGTATTATTTTATTTTGCCACATAGGATTATTACCCAAAATACTTGTGCCATAATGTGGCACAAAATATTTTCCTTTATATCATATATGGGTTGATGGATTTCAATATAATATTTGGCTCATCAATTTTTTCACACATTGCTTGATTAATCATATGTACTAGAGGATATAAAGCATGAGTTTAAGGTCGTGTGATTTTCGTATTAGTTTATCTATATTCATAATCAATACTGTACTTTTTTATATGCCAATTGATTTATTTATTCTGATCAAAGTGTAGTATTTTAATGTGTGTGGCATCAGTTTATTAATGGTTTAACTTTTGTGCTTTCTGATATATTACTGCAAATCTAGAACTTAAAGTTAGGGTCTGTTTGACACTGCTTCTTAGAAGTGCTTTTATTTTGTAGCATTTTTGTTAGAAGCGGTTCTACAAAGAAGCACTTGCAAATTTTTATAAAAACTTTAAATGTTTTATGCAAAAGCACTTGAAGTGCTTCTTGATGAAAGTACATGTCAAGTGCTTCTTGATGAAAGCACCTGTCAGGTGCTTCTCAAAAAACCCTTAAAAGCTCTTTTATAATCCAAAAGCACTTATATACATTTTTTCCTAACGCAACCAAAAAGCGCTTTTACTAATCTGAAAGCGCTTTTAGCAATTCTTAAAGCACTGTCAAACGAGCCCTTAGTGTGGGCAACTTCTCAGTTTAGCTTATGCAATAATCAATTTGAGGAATTTGTCATATGTAATAAAATTTTTCATAGCTAATTATTCTCACAGCACAAATAAAATTATAAAAGTAATTATTTTTATAGCATAGCAATACTAAGCAGGGCCTTAATCGGACGGAAGAGTATAAAGGATGGAAAAAGATTTGGGCCTGAAAAGATTGTGCCTCAATCCTATGTGGTAATATTAATTGTAAACACAAGTATTTAATTTTTTATTAATTATAAACATCATATATAATATTAGACCAAAATCTTTTTTATTAAAAGACTATCTTATCCCTCACAAATTCAATTGGCAATAATTCTTTAGTTATTAAACTTTTACATTTAATTTATTGTTTATATCATTCAATTAAATTGTCATTTGAAGAAACATTGTTCATCTCCATTGAAAGTATCAAAGTTGTTGAGGGTAAACTAAAAGCATCAAAGCTTAAGCCCAGTATTACAATTCTAGGATTTCCATCCATCATCAGTATCTAGTCATGTACCGAAACAATACTGATGATTCACAAATCACGAATGGACTTGGAAACCAAAAATATAGCTTAGTCACAAATACATAGAGATAAGCCACAACAACACAAGAGAGAAATTTTCAAAAAGAAAAGAAGATCTAGTAATTTACCATTAATCAAGCTAGATCGCTTGCCCATCAAAATTGTTGAACCATTTTTTTTTTCCTTGTGATGAAGTTATCAACAACAAACTCTTTTTTTTTATGATTCATCGAAAGTGTTGAACAACGTTGTCTTGTTGTTTTCAAGACAATGGTAGTAGATGATGTCGTTCGTTTTTTTTGTTTCTTGTTTTCCTTAATTCTAATTAGTGGATAAAAATATATTTTAGCACTCTCCATCAAGGATATGTAAGTCAGGGAAATTACATACTTTATTGTATGCATATCTTCATATACTGATCAATTTATTTATATCAATATAATGACACTTATGCAACTATTATCAAGATATATATATATATTTTGTAGGATTCCTACAAATAACTTATTTGTAAACCTTCCCTCTCTGTTGTTGGATCTCATTTAATGAGCATCCAACCACTATTTTATGATTAATCAACACCCAAAACCCTTTAACCCAACCTCAGAAGCTAGCCCTCTTCTTCCCTTCCCCCTATTTGACTCAAGCGAGCAGAACCCAACCCTTCTCATCTCACGCAAGCAACGAAGTGCAACCAAGGAACCAAGTTGCCCTTCCCATCTTATGCAAGCAACCAAAGAACCAGGTTGCGACGTCTTGAAAAGGAGACGCCAATGCACTAGGCCTTCCCATCACCGAGTTCACAAGAGGGATTTGATTCAAGAACAAAAGATATCGCCATCCATGCAAGTTGCCTAGTTCTTATAATCAGTAGAAATCCAGAGAATTTATTCAACCTATCTAATTTAGTACAAATAGAGACAGGCAGCTAAACTGATTACATAGCATAGATCGGAATGGCAAAACTAACAAATTGAATGAGGGTTGTTTGACCAGCCAAAGATAAAGTGTTGACTTTCCAGGAAGCAAGTTTGACCTGCACCTTCTCAACAATGCCATTGTAGGTATTCTTAGTAATCCTACCATGAATTAAAGGAACACCCAAATACTTCCCCAAGCTTTTAGTCAGAGGGCTCCCACAAATGTCATTAATCTCTTAGACCAGTCTATGAGGAGTGTTAGGAGAACAAAAGATATTAGGTTTCTCATAACTAATCTTTCGCCCAGAACACTCGCAGAATCTATCCAAGCAATTCTTAACAACTTCAGCTTAAGACATAGTGGCTTTAGCAAATAAAATGACATCATCAGCAAAGAACAAGTGAGAATTGGCAAGACCACTCTTCCCTACTTTTAAAGGTTTCCAGGCTTTCATATTAACAGCTTGAGTAATCAAATGACTAAGCTTTCCATACAAAGAACAAAGAGATAAGGTGAGAGAGGATCACCTTGCTTAACACCTCCTTGCGGTTGAAATTGAGTAGTGAGCTCACCATTGACAATCAATTGATAACTAACATGAAAGACACAATATTGCATAATGAGACAAATAAGCTAGTGAGTAATACCAACTTCCCCAAGCACTTCTTGAATAAAACTCCATTTAAGTCTATCATACGCATCCAAATCAATCTTTCAAGCCATAAAACCTGTCTGGGATTTAGATCTTCTGAAAGTGTGAAAAACCTCTTGAGCAATGATCACATTATCGGTAATTTGTCTACCAGGAGTGAAACTAACTTGATTTGGACCGATCCACTTCATCATAAAAGGCCTCAATCTGTTGATCAATCACCTTAGAAATAATCTTGTAAGAGGTACTACATAAGCTAATGGGCCTAAATTGGAATATTCTCCGAGGACCAACAACTTTAGGCACCAAAAGCTATTAAGGTATTACCAAGACCAAGGAAAAAAACTAATAAGAAAACATTGCACCACTAACTAATAAATATCCTGGTCACAAATTTCCCAACGATTCTAAAAAAACACGGCAGGGTACCCATCAAACCCAGGAGCCTTAAGAGCTCCAATTGAGAAGAAATTAGATTTAACTTCCTCCTAGGAAACCCTTACCAACAAATCACCCAAATCACAAGCAGGGATCAAGGGAAAAACTTGGGAAGAGTATCATTAGAAACAACTTGAGAATCATCATAAAATAATTGCTAAAAATGAGAGACAGCAATGGATCTAATGCCTTGCTTAGAGCACTCCCAATTACCATCAGAATCAATTAAGCCTTCAATCTTATTTCTTTGCCTCCTAGTTAACGTAGACAAATGAAAGAACTTGGTATTCCTATCACCATCAATAAGCCAATTAACCTTGGACTTCAGCTTCAAAAACAAAGCTTCCTAGTTCAGGATATTATTATACTCATGCTTCAGCTCATATTCAAGATTCAATAAGAAAGAAGGAGCAAGAATCCTCTTATTCTTTCGAAATAAATTGCCAAAAACCTTTTGATTCCATTTTTTCAGCAAGATTGTGAAACCAAAGAGCTTATCAAATACATTATAAGAAGAAGTGATCCAAGTATTCTGAACAAAGGACTTGAAACCGAGCCACATGCTCCCAAATCTAAAGGGTTTTAACTTGAGATCAGTCTAATGAGAAGAATCTAAATTGATGAGTAAATGACAATGATCAGAAGATGTCTTGGGCAAATGCTTTACAAAAGCACTGGGGAATAAGTGTCTCTACGGAATGTTGTAGATGCCTCTTCCCAATATTTCCCAGATTAGTCTACCCCTATTATCCCTCCCACACCAAGTGAAATTAGGGCCAATGAAGCCAAGGTCAATAAAATGCCATTTCTAAATCCAATCCTTAAAACTACCATACTTATACTCTAGAGCTCCCTCTTTTTTCTCACTACTACTAACCAACTCATAAAAATCTCCAGCAATGAGCAAAGGGAAATTATGATTGGAAGCAATAATGTCAAGAGCTTGCCAAGGAAAATTTCTTTTATTTCTGCAGGGACTACCATACATCGCAGTGAAAAGCCATTTAGAATTATTAGAGCCAAAATTACACAGTCAAACTTTGATAGAACAAATAACATCCACTTGAGAGATATTACCATTCCACAGCACCCAATACCATTAGAAAATCCCTCAGTATCAACAATCTCACAATTAGGAAACCCATTACTCTTAATGATGTCAATAACCCTTCTACCACTCACCCTTGGCTCTATAATAACAAGTAAATCCACTTTATGCACGGTCACTAACTCTTTGACAGAGAATTTGAAATTGGGCCTTGTAGCCCCCCTCACATTCTAGTAGATAATATTCATCATTAATGAACGGTAAAGAGATGGAGAGACAAAGAGGCAACAAGCCTCAAACACCATTCATACCAACTCCTACATTGGAGTTAGTAGAATCAACTTGAATACCAACAGCAACATGGACTACTCCTTCATACACATCATCCGAACTCTTAGAGACATGTGAGAGAAAAGGGTCATCCACCTCATCCTCATGCATAGCCTTAGAATCCTTATGATCACCAATATTGGGAGGTTGGTGATCAAAGGTAGCAGGATCATTCAAAACAACTAACCTTCAGCCAGTAAGAATCAAAGCCCTTAAAACCCGAAAAAGCATCATTTAAAGATTTCCTCAAAATAGCAACATCTCCATAATTGAGAACCTTAGATTGACTAATAGATGGACCACCAATAGGGCCACGTACTAGTCGTCACTCAGCTGACCGACCATTGTAAATTTCAGATAAAGCATTCCTTCCTCCCATTTTAGGAGTAGACTTCTTAGGAGACCACACTTTCTTCCCTTTAACCTTTGAAGCAGTATGCCTAGTTCCAGAACTGACCATATCTTACTTAGGCGTAACCTTCTCCCTAGTGTGCTTAACTTCAGAGTTTCTACCATCAGGCATGGAATTAGCATTAATCTCAACTTGCTTGGCCTCATCATGAGCTTGCAGGACATTAAATCGAGATTCATGAATAGTACTAACAACTCCACCAACTTCATCCTTCATTACTTTATAGCTCTTCTTCCTCCCTCGATTCTTAGAAAGCATCCATGCCCTATGAATAGGCCCTAAATTCACAACTCCTTGCTTCTCCAACCCAAGCATCACTATAAGATCAACTTCAACAGCAGTGAGCCTCATCATCCACCCCATCAGCATGAGTAGAACAACTAGAATCTCCCCGTAATCTTCAAGCATCTGCCAAGGACATTTGTCTTGCTTATGACCATATCGACCACACTTAAAACAAATTTTAGGGAGACCCTCATACTCAATATTATACTAGCGACCATTAATTTCAACAAAAGCCACAAGGGGCCAAGTTAAATCCAATTCTACACATATCTGAGCAAATTTAACCCTAGAACAGGAATTTGTAAGAATATCAAATTTCAACAACTTACCCAAAGCATTACCTAGCATCTTCATTGTGAGACCCTGTATTTTTCTAGTACTCTACTTTCCACTTAAATTAAAAAATTTTTTTCTGTAGAACTAGTGAATAAGGCTTGATGTCATTAGCGTAGAGTTTAATTTGTTATGGGTAATGACGTTTGGTTCGTTGAATTTGGAGTTAGAATAATTAAGTTATGAATTTTCCAAGTTGGATAATTATTTTAGACCATCATTTATTTTTTGAAATTTATTTTGAGTGAAGTTGGATTTTTCATAAAAATTTTGGAAATCAAATTGTAGTTTTAAGGCCATAGATAGATGGTACTCAATCTCACGAGTCCGTAGAATTTTTTGTGAAATTTTTCAGAGACCTGAGCAATTTTTGGTGAATTTTTTAAATCGGAGAAAATAAAATAAAATAAGGTGACGTGGCCGCTAGCACCACATGTCACGTGCTGATGCGTCAACAATTGTTGACTAAGGTGGGCTTTGTTACACTTGATCATTTACCCTTGTTTTATTCTTAGCCATTGAACTTCATTAATGAGCTTTTTATTCATGGCCTTTCATTTTTGCATGCAACTTGTAGCACATTGGAAACTCACACCTTCCTTCCCACCTCCCAAAGCTTATAAATAGAGGAGCCCCCTCCTCATATTCACTTACACCTCTTAGTTTGAGTTGAGAGCTCCTCACTCTAAATTTTCTCTATCTAAAATTTTTCTTAAGGGAATCTTTCCTTTTGTGAAGGGAACCCAAAGGAGCAAACTCCAATCTTTTTTGGAGAAGCTCTATAATTCAAAATTTTGTTTATTTTTTTATTGAGTTATTAATTACCCCATAAAGGTGGTGATTACTTTCTTTAGTCAAAAATAACATTTTTTCATAGTGAAACCCTGCCCAATTTCCTTTGCGCCATAGTAAGTCTTTGGGTAAGACTTTAAAGTTTGGTTTATTTGTTTAGATTTAATTTAATTACTTATTAGGCTCTATTTTTGGTGTTTTATCAATTCTTTTATGGAGATTAAGCAAAAGACATCTTCAACTGTGTAAGTAAATCTCTTCCTTCTCTTTAAGGTTTTTATGCATAATTAATTAGTTAAGTTGGATGATTAAATTAATTAATCATGTTTAAAGTAGGATTTAAATTGCATAATTTAATTGGTTAAATTGGATTAAATAAAATCTATTAATTATGTAATTGCTAAAATCTAAAGAAGTAAGAAGCATGCAAACTAAGTTGAAATTATTTGCTTTGCTTGCTTAATTAGTTAGACTTGTGTTAGTTTTAGGTTTTTATGTTGGCCCATTCTCTTTGACAAAACCCTTGTAAATTTTCTTATTATGCACTATCACAAGCTCTAGGATGGTATTATGGACAAGACTACTTGTGTTGAAGATTTCAAGCTTGGTGGCACATTGAAGAAGACTCAGAGGTATAATGCATATCATGCATCGCATACTGCATTTTATTTCCGTTTTATATCTGTTTGTTATATGAACAATTTTGCTCACGTGCTCTGCACATGCTCTTTTAAATGGTTTAATGAGGTCACATGTCTTGCACATAACTGAGTCAACTTATCCTTAAAATTCAGCTGAATATTCTCTGACCTATTTCGTGACAAACCAAAACATTCTCTTCTTTTCCCACGTTTTCAGCTGTTGTTCTCTCTCTCAAAAATACTCATGGCCTTGTCACTATTTATTATCTCTCTTATCTTCAAAATGAAAAATATCAAATGAGCCAGCTTATCATTCTCATCCTTTGTTGTTTTAGGAGTCCAATTTGAAGGACAAGAAACGTGGGCTTTGCTAGCTAAATGTGTTGAGCCAATAGAGAGAAGCTATGTGTTTGGGAATGGACCGTTTGGTATGTGTGATGGGTGTATAGGCCAAACATGGCTGGGTTTTTGCTTTAACTCTCATCATTGCAAAATTGATTTGAAATTGGGCAAAAAGTTCCTTTTTGGTTTTTGAGAATGTGTTCTTGATTTCAAGTTAGAAAAAACTTTAAAATTCTATATGAAATGTTTTTCTTAACTTGTTTCCATTTTTGCTAAAAATCTAGAGGTGCTTAGTATTTAGGATCATGGTTTAAATATTTACAAACACTCTTATATAGATTTTTAGGCTAAAGATTCTCCATTGACCTCTTCAAGTCTTTGTAGATTGAGAAGGTTGATTCTTAAAGACTCCAAACTTCATATCATACATCATTGATTGAAGCATCTGCTGGGTATTGCTGATTTTGGTGCCATATAGTAATTGAGCTTGATGATGTTGCTGCCACCTACATGAAGGACCAATTGCATAATCCTTTGAAAGTTGCGTAAGGGGTAATGAGATGCCACTTAGAAAATAGGTCTATTGTGTTGAGCTTGTGATGTTTGCTGACCTTGTATTGAACCTTCATTATAGTAGATTGCTTGGTCAGCTCATGGACCCCCAATTTTCTTAAACAGTGGTTTTTTTGGGTGAACAACTTGATTGTCTTTGATTTCACCTTTGTGTTTATGCTTCTGCTGTCTTACTATGTCTTCTTCAACTCGCCATTGCCCAGCGTTGGCCTCCACGAGCTCTTTTGTGATATGGGAAAGCAAGCCCTTCATCTCAGAGATCCTCTTCGCGGCAGTTTGCCTCTTCACCCTCTCCAATCGCACTTTATGCCTCATTGCGAGCATGCGACTTGTCAGGTTCATGTTCAACATGTTGATCTGAAAGCGAAGAACAGAGTTATATCACCAAACATAGAGAACAAGATAAATCCTGAACTGCAAACAACTTATCGTATAGCTGGCCACATGAAAAGCGGAAATGAGCGCCCTATCAGTCATTTGAGCGGCCCCAGCAGTGTCCTGAGGAAGCACGCAACTCCTCATAACAGCTATCGAAACGCCCTCGTTGTGAACGGCCCAAGTGCCAGTCATTATCATTGGCCGACTTTTCCAACCACTATGAGAAGTGGGTTTATCATGAAACAATTTTGGGGCATTGGGTTTGGGAGTGAAATAAAAGGTACAAGAGCCATCTAGTTCATTGACTTTGCTCCATTTGTAATAGAAGAAGAAATCAACAAATCCCAGAGCAGCCTCCACCAAAAGCCCAAACCCCAAAGAGCATAAATAAGTTGGAAACAACTAGGGTTCATTTGGAAAAGATGGACATCCATTCGATTAAAAATAACATGGAAAAGGGGATGGAGTGGAAACCTAATATATTGGCGGGAATCAGCGGAGATAACCAAAGCTCCCTCTAGAATTCCCTCCCCAATGACCACATTACCTTCATCTGGAAAAGGTTCGACCTTAACACTCGAAGGAAGATAGCTCTCTGTAATTACAGTTTTAGTCTGATCAGCCGAGGGCTCCTAGAAATAGACGGGCTTCGTGAGTTTGCCCGTCACAGGAAAAATTCAAAAAATGGATAATAGGAAAACTTATTCAATGAGCGAGGGTGAACATCGAGGTCAAGGGAATAAGGATTCATTATGAAGTTAATGAAAATGAGGGGTCACGAAAGCTGAGGTCGCAGGAAAGATTAAGCATAGCAAACACAAAGAAATGAGAAAGAGTATAAAGGAAGAAGAAAGGCGATCGTGACAGTACAATTAATATGAATACTAGTTTAAACATGTCAGAGGGTTTAAACCGCATGCCTTGAAAGTCTGAAAGGTGCCATAATGAAAACCGTCATTTTCCCCTCCCTTAGCCCAAGTATGACATGTGGATGAGAAGAGGGAAATGGGGCATTGTGGGATCCGAAAATAATTGCGCCTAACCCCAAAACCTAGAATGCATTGGACCTAGACCTCAATAGATTATGCGTAGCCCAATAACCTATGTTAACAATCGAGCTATCAACAGAAAACCCACAATAATACATCACAAAGAAACACATGTTAGGAACGTGGGAAATCTGACGTGGGGAATCCTACCAGTAACTAATAAACCCACAATTACCCCCGAGAAATTTGCATGATCAGCATGGAGTGAGGAAGAATGTGAAAACATGGGGAAAAATTCTCTCCCACAAACCATGCTATAAAGGGGTAGTAAACCACCACGGAAAGGTGCGTTGATACTAAAATTAACTTGCAACCAGATTAAGCACTTGCTCATTTTTGTATCGGAGTGTCATTATAGGTAAACACCCCCCTCCCCCACAGTTCAGCGTTAATTAGAGCCATCCAATGCGAAGCTCAAAATCGAATCGATTGTCAAATCAAGGTTAAGTTGATTGAATATTTGTTTGATTGCTAAATTACATTAAATGAGATTTTTAGTATCAACAAAAACCCAATAAGTTATTCAAATTCAAACGGATGACGATAAAAAAACCATGCAATCACAATTGTAAGAAAAAATACTTATTAAAACAAAGGTTTCCACTTAACCATTCACGAATGTTGATTGATTATCATCTCAAATTCTCTTTCTATCACAACTCCATGTGAATACATTTACACAATAATTGTGTCTTTTTCTTAGCTTTTTAACTCTTTTTGGTGAAATAATTAGGCGCTTGGAAATTCCTAATCCACCACCATGCCAATCCATGTATTTGAAGATCCCTAACCCACCACTATTATATGCATTTCATTGTTCTAGATTCTACTTAAATAGAGTCGGTTTTGCAAACACAAATGCTCAAAACAGATATCAAAATACCCAAATAGAGTTGGTTATGGACCAGAATAAATTCGAAAGTAGAGTACTTGAGTTAGATGGCCAAGTTGTCGTGTCATTTGGCTGCGCTGGGTAATGGGGGGTCGAATCAAGCTTGGGCTACCCTGGCTGATGCGCAACCTGGGTAGATAGCGACGTCGTCGTCTTCTTGCATGACCTGGGTGTGTGTGTGCGTGTGTGTATACATGTACCTTCTAGCTGTTAAGGCTACTGGAGATGCTGCTGTGGCTGCTCATATTCCATGGATCTGGGCAAGAATGAAAGTTTAACAATCAATTAAAGTGTTTAATTATTATTATTATTATTATTATTATTAGTTAGCATGTTGATTAGTAGTTAATTGTTTTTCAGGGTTGAAGTAGAGTCTAATACTCAATACATAGAGTACACATACTATATGAAAAATTCCCAGAAAGATCCCAAATAAGCCTAGAGGGGGGGTGAATAGGCTTTTCAAACAAAATACCAAATTTTAAAAATTACCAAGTTGATTATTAGGCAGAGGATTAAAAAAACAAGTCAACTTGATAAATCAAGATGTGTGTGGTGTGGTGAATAGGCTTTTCAAACAAAAATCCAAATTTTAAAAATTACTAAGTTGTTTATTAGGTAGCGGATTTTAAAAAAAGAAAAAAAAGTCAACTTGATAAATCAAGAAACAAGCACACAAGAACACACAAAAATTGTTGACGTGAAAAACCCACACTTGGGAAAACCGCGGGACTTAGTCCAGAGAAAAACAATCCACTATATAAATTTGAAGTACAACAACCAGCGACTCGATCCAAACCTAATCTAGACTTCTTCTAGACAGATACACTGACCTCATGTCATGCGCTGCACTTCAACCACTAGAATTGCAAGGACAACTTCTCACCAACGTCTTGCTAGCAAGAGCTCACGAACCCAGCCTCGTCCTCGATGCTCAAGTTTGAACAATTATGAAGGATGAATGAATGATGGATCATAACATAAATAAATTTAACAATTTAACAAGGAACAATTTATTATGCCATCTATTTTAAAAGCACCATGAACTAGTCTATATGATGTGTTTATGCAACCCTAGTTCATATCACAGCCTCACACTAACAATAAAAACCTAGAATGCAATCTCTCAAAGTGTATAATGTGTGAGCAAAAATAAATATGGATTAAGAGAGTTTATATATAGAAGACAAACCTTTAGAAACTAGGAAACAAGGTCTAACCAAATAGGAAAGAGATTGGGATTCAAAAGGGCTCTTTAAAACCTTGAAAAACTAGGATTTAAAATACAAAAATGCACACACTCACGCGTAGGACCGGTCCTCCAAAGCATAGAACTGGTCCTCTAGAAGTTAGAGTAGAAGAGCTCTCTGGAGGACCGATCCCACCATTGGGAGGACCGGTCCCTTGGGCATTTTTTAGAAAAACCAAAAACTTGCCACTGTGGGATTGATCCTACCAGGTGTAGGACCGATCCTAAAGATCAATAAAAACTTTTTGAACCTTTTAAAATACTTTTAAATGCATATGAATGAGATTCTAATCACATATGATGCATGCAAGGTTTCTAAGTCAACTTACCTTGATCCTAAATGAATTTGAGCACTGAGACAAGCTTTAAGGATAATTACTTTGAACGCGAACTTAAGAATCAACTTGACACAATAAACTAATGCTTGCAACCATATGAGTTTTGTCTAAAGGAAATCACCAATTACAAAAATTACACTAACAAGAAAGAGGAAAACTAAAGGTCTGGTATTCCCTCTTGAGATTTTCTACATTTTGTTATGGAAAAGAGGGATTTTGGTCAAGGTGGAGAAGGTGGATTGGGGGATGTTTAAATGTAACGACCCGTACCTTCCTAAGTGAATTTTAATAAGGCCCACAGTTGACTTTTGTTTCGAGTGGGATTTTAGCTTTGACCTTGGGTCCGTTAGAAAGGCCTTGAGCTCACGAGTTTGTCGACACACGGTATGGGTTGTTTGGAGCCACGGGTAGAAAGTTATGAACGTGACAAGAGACCCAAAGTTGACTTTTTAAATTACCCGAATTTCAGAGTTGACTTTAACATGGTTACGTAGAGCTCGACTCCACGAGTTCGTAGACACGTAGCATGCATCGTTTGGAGTTACGGTTTGAGAAATACAGAGGTTCAAAGTGAGGGGCAAACTTGTAATTATGATGAAATGACATTTAAAATTCCAGAAATTTCTAGAATTCTCTCCCTCCCTCTCTTATTTCTCCCCCACACGCAGTCAGCCCCCCCAGCTCAACTTCTCCTTCTTTCCCCCCTGCGCGACTCACCCAGCTTTCCCGACCAACCCAAACCCACCGGCGACTTCGCCAGTCGCCAGCCAGCGACCTCAGCCTCTTTCCGCGGCCCCCAACCTCTTTCTCTTCTCTCTCCCGAGATCTCTTTCTCCCCCTGCGTGCGACGTGCGCGACCCGCGCGACAACCCAACACTCCTCCGATCAACCTAGCCCCCATCAGCGACTCCCCAGCCGCTGGCCAGGCACCCCAGCCCTCCCCCTCGCCGGCCTTTGCTCCCACGTGCAGCAAGGAGCTTGGGAAGCCAGCTGCAATGCGAACTCCCGCCACTGATTCCGGCTGTTTCCGGCCACGATTGGCCCAGGTTCTTGGTGAGTTTTCTTTCTCCTTCCATGGGCTTTCTTTCCCCTGTAATTTGGTGGTTTGATTTTGAGAAATTGTGAAAAATTGAAGTTTGGGGTTTAACACCTATTTCGGGTCCCTCTAGAAACTGATTTTTGGGTGGTGTTTTGAGGTTGGTTTGAACAATAATCACTCATAGGAATTACCAATTGAAGGTTAGAGTGAGGAATTTTAAGGAATTTTGAGAAATTGGAAAGTTGGAGAAATTGGGGTTATGCTCATTTTAGGTTTGGCTTGGGTTTTCAAAATTATTACAAATTTTGAGGTGTTTTGGGCAATTTCCATCATTATAAACTCCAATCGAGGATTGGAACGAGAAATTTGGGAAATTTCTAAGAGAATTGGAAGTTGGATAGTTGAGGTTTAGGTCCATTTCAGGATTTCTAGAAATATAAAGTGTTCATGGAGATTTAATGGCATTTAGGAAAAATTTTCACCCTTAGAAACGATTTATTGAGGTTTACAATAGTTAGATTGAAGAAATTTGGAGAAATAGTGAATTTGAGATGGAATTGGACACTTGTTGGGTTTTGAAACAACACTTGAATGACCCTTGGTCAAGTTAAGTATAATGGAGGTTAATTGGGGAAATTTACCTGATAAAACGAGCTAGTGGTATCGGGTTTGAGTCAAGAAAGAAAAATAAGTGGGTTAGTGATTTGAATTTAGAATTATGGAGCGAAAGGCCTAGAACTCACACACTCTAGCTTTTCAGTTATTATTTTGGATATTGGTCTAATGAAAATCATTCTTATGTTAGGCGACACTCCTGAGTCTAGAGGCGATCTCGTCGGAGACCAAAGCTAGGCTACCTCTGTGAGTGGACTTTGATTTTGTTGAAGTTTATTGAATTTAAATGTGATTCCTGTTTTCGAGCTAGTTGGGAATCTTTGATTATTAAAATTGATTTTGAGAACTTATTTATTCTCGAATAAGTCCGAACTATTGATTTTATTTATCAGTTTATGGCGACTATTGGTCATTTGAGAATGGATTTAATTTATAAGTTTCGAGTTGGTTATTGATTTTCTCGTCTAATCTAAAAAGGTTTTGAATTTGATTTATATGGGTTGGTATTGTTTTAAAACCCCCTTTTGGTATCCAGTTCAAAATATCAGTTCTAATAGGTCTTTGGGACCCATCATGGCACACACGTAGGCTTTGGGCCGTGTACCGGGATGCCTTGCCCTTTGGGGGTAACCCTGCGTGCACGTATGGCAGTTTGCTGGCCCTGCATGTGTATGACAGACTCCAGCTCTGCACATGTACGGTAGGATTATTGGCCCTACATGCGTACGGCAGGTTGTGGGCCCTGCGCATGTATGGCAGGATTGCTGGATAGCAAATGGGGTGAGAGGTTGATTTTTCAAATCAGTTTACAAGAAAATTCTTGGTTGATATAGATTCAGTGTTTATTTGTTAAAATGAGAGCTTGACCAGTTTTATCGATTGACCAGAGTTTTCAAAATGGATTTCAGATGCGGACTTTTACATAGAGGTTTCAGTGGATTTTATGAAAGTGATTTTAAACTGAGGGATTTTAAAGAGAGACGTGAGGTCTTAGTGCCCAATTATTTTTATAGTTTGCCATAATAAATGAATTTATTTATAAGTTAAGTTTAAATACTTGTTATTTTCGTCCACTCATTGAGTTATCTCACTAGTTTTCCCTTTATTGTTATTTTAAATTTTCCCATAAGTTGTAGCGGTGGAACGGTCGAGCCAAGACGTCGAGCAACTAGTTAAACTTTGTAACTTAGTTAGCTTTGTAATTTATTTCTTTCGGTTAGTCTTGTAGCGCGACTCTGATAATCTTGTTGGACAATGAATCAGTTGGTTTTAATCTTGTTTGGGTCAGAAACCCTTTGGTTGTGGTAGAGGCGCTGAGTGTTTAGAAGTGTCCTTTGCAGGTTTCGTCTAAAAAGGGTTAGTCCAATTTCAGGGGAGGTTCTGCCGAATTTTCGGTAGGATGTTCCTTAATTTTGGATTCTCGCAGGATCACTTCGAGTTCTAGGGTGGAATTCGGGGTCGATCCTGTCATTAAAATCCACAAATTTCTCAATAATTATAAACGGAAGACTAAGGGAGAAATTTAAAGGTTCTAGAGGCCTAAGACAGGGCGATCCTTTGTCTCCCTTTCTATTCAAATTGGTGGTAGATGTGCTTAGCTGTTTGATTGAAAAAGTAAGAGATAGACAGCTGATTGATGGGCTAAGAGTGGGCAAAGAAGAAGTAAAGGTGTCTCATCCTCAATTTGCTGATGACAATTTTTTTCCTCACTGGTAATGAATAAAAGTGGTAGAATTTATTAGCTGTTTTGGAATGCTTCTGTGTAGTATCAGGACTAAAAGTCAATAGATCAAAGTGTGCTTTGGCTGGAATAAACTCAGAAGTAGGCAAGGTGGTAGGGTTAGCAGCTACTTGGGGATGTAAGGTGGGTCTTTGGCCTTTGAAGTACTTGGGACTTTCTTTGGGGGGTAATCCGAGAGCAACTAGTTTTTAGAATCCGATGGTGGAGAAGATTGAGAAAAGATTGGATAGTTGGGAAAAGACGTTTTTTATCAAGGGGAGGAAGACTTACCTTGATACAAGCTGTTTCGGGTAGCATTCCAACTTATTATTTATCATTGTTCAGAATTCTATTTGGGATTGCCCTAAGGTTGGAAAACCTTATGAGAGATTTCCTTTGGAAAGGTTTTGGGGAAGGAAGAACCAAGTATTTGGTAAGATGGGAGTTAGTTTCGCAACCAAAGGAAAAATTGGGGGGGTTGGGCATACGAAATCTGGTGGCAACAAATAGAGCTTTACTTGGTAAGTGGTTAAATTGGAATTTGGGGTTTCAGAGAATTTTAAATGATGTAGAAGTGGGACAAGACTTTAATTCACTACAATTAGTATTAGAAAGAGTTCATATTTCAACTACTAGATCTAATTTAAGGGTCTAGAGTTTGGATTCTAATGGCTTGTTGATGCAGCGCAAGAGACCAAGATTTACAAGCGTAAACCTAAAAGAACAAGAAAACTGGAATCCACCAGGAAAATTGAGAGAAAACTCAATATTTATTCAATAAAAGTCAAAAAGTGCCAACTCCACCTAGGAAAAACCCTTAAGTACGTTTTTAGGAAACCCTAGGGCTAAACAAACTCATAATTAAGGCCCGTGAGCTGAAACAAACCCGAATAAAATAAAACGAAAAATAAATAAAATAGTCCAAAACTTCAAAAGCAGTTTTGAGGCCCTAAACGACCTCGGAAGGCTAAAAAGACCTATTAGTCACAGTTTTGGTAGTGAGTTGGAATCGTGGCGCGATTCCCTTTGATTTGACATGTAAATTGACTATATTCGGGCTCCGGAGCAAAGTCTAGTAGAAATAATTTCCCTCGTTTTTGTCGTTCAAGCTGCTCTTCAAACTGGATCGCCATCCGTTCTACATCAGTCTCCTCCACTTCAAAAGAACTCGACCTCGAGTTATCTTCAGAATAAAACGCCTCATCTTCATGGAACTCGTCCAGGTCAGCAACATTGAAGGTGTTGGACATCCCCATGGACTCGGGCAAATTAATAACATAAGCATTGTCATTCATTCGTTTCAACACTTTGAATGGTCCATATTTCTTCTGCTTCAACTTGCTGTATGGACCAGTAGGAACTCTTTCTTTCCTCAGAAACACCATCACAGAGTCCCCCTCTTGGAACACCTTCACTCATCTATGCTTGTCAGCTGTAGCCTTGTACTTGGTGTTGGTCTGCTCCAACTTTTGCTTAACTTCATCTCTTACTGCCATCACATCTGCAGCCATATTTTCAGCAGCAGCGCTTGTGCCATGACCCTTTGGCAATCTCACTAGATCCACCACATGGTTTGGCACGGCTGTGTAAACAATTGAGAATGGAGATTTCTTGGTAGCGCTATGAACCGCACTGTTATACGCAAATTCAACTTGTGGTAGCGCATAGTCCCATTGCTTCGGTTTTTCACCACAAATGCTACGAATCATATTTCCCAGTGTTCTATTTGTAACCTCAGTTTGACCATCAGTTTGGGGATGGGCAGTACTACTTCGGTTCAGGGCAGTTCCAAAAATTCTCCATAAAGTAATCCAAAAATGACTCAAAAATTTAGTGTCACGGTCAGAAGTTATGGATTTTGGCACCCCATGCAATCGAACCACCTCCTTGAAAAACAGTTTGGCTATATTGGAAGCAACGGCTGTTTTCTTGCAAGCGATAAAATGCGCCATCTTGGAGAACCTGTCAACTACCATGAAAACTGAGTCCACTCCTCATTGCGTTCAGGGTAATCCAAGCACAAAGTCCATAGCAATATCCTGCCATATGTGGACAGGTAAAGGCATGTATAAACTAGTATTTTGAACCTGACCTTTGGAGACTTGGCAAGTATAGCACTTCGTCACTACGGTCCCTACATCACGTTTCAATTGAGGCCAATAGTACAGCTCTTCTAAACTGGCAATGGTCTTGTCTCGGCCTAGATGGCCACTCATTCTCCCACCATGTAAATCTCGAATCAGTTTTTCTCGCAGGGAAGAATTGGGAATGCACAACTGGTTACCCTTGAAGAGATACCCCTCATTGATAAAGAAATCTGTTATTGGTTCGTGGTTGACACATTTCGCCCAAATTTCTTTAAAATCATTGTCAGCTTCATACAGATCCTTCAAGCATTCGAACCCCACAATTTCTTAGGAGAGAGTCACCAGCAAGGAAGCTCTCCGACTTAGAGCATCAGCGACCCTGTTTAGAGTACCAGATTTATGTTTAATCACAAATGGGAATTTCTGCAAAAATGCTACCCACCTGGCATGCATCTTGTTAACATGTTTCTGGCTATTAATGAACTTCAAGGCCTGGTGATCTGTGAACAATACAAATTCTCTCTGAATAAGGTAGTGCTCCCATTGCTTCAATGCCCTAACAACTGCATAAAATTATTGGTCGTACATGCTCCATTTCTGGCGGCCTTCACTCAACTTTTCAGAAAAGAAAGCTACAGGTCTTCCTTCCTGGGAAAGCACAGCGCCCACTCCCACTTCACTCGCATCACATTCGACCTCGAATACTCTCTCAAAGTTCGGGAGAGCTAGGACTGGGCAGTGCAAAGTTTCTTTTTAATAAGGGCAAAGCTCGTTTCCTGCTCATTGCCCCAGTTAAACCTGCCACGCTTCAAGCACTCTGTGATTGGGGCGGTAATGGTGTGCTGAAATTCCTTACAAAACGTCGGTAAAAATTATCCAATCCATGGAAACTCCGCACTTCAGACATAGACTTAGGGGTCGGCCACTCGCAGATGGCTCTAACTTTCTCCTCATCTACCTGTACCCCGTTTTCACCAACCACAAATCCCAAAAACAGCAACTTATTTGCACAAAATGTACATTTTTTAAGATTCATATACAGCTTATTTTCATTCAACACATCCAGAATTTGTCTTAGCTACACTAGATGCTCCTCTTTGGTCCTATTGTAGATCAAAATGTCATCAAAATAGACCACCACAAAAGAACCAATACATGGACGAACAACCTGATTCATAAGTCTCATACAGGTACTTGGCGCGTTTGTCAACCCAAAAGGCATCACCAGCCACTCAAATAACCCATCCTTGCTTTTGAACGCCATCTTCCACTCATTACTCGGTTGGATTCAGATCTGATGGTAACCGCTGCGCAAATCTATTTTTGTGAACACTTTGGAACCATCGAGTTCATCTAACATGTCTTCCAGGCGCGGGATAGGAAATCTGTACTTAACTGTAATCTTGTTGATGGCTCGGCTGTCAACGCACATTCGCCAAGTGTTGCCTTTTTTTGGAACTAAAAGGACGGAAACCGCACAAGGACTCATACTTTCTTTAATGAACCCCTTTTTCAACAAGTCTTCAATCTGCTCTCGCAAGATCTCATTCTCCTTTGGACTCATACGGTAATGAGGCAGATTTGGTAGACTAGCACCGAGGACCAGATCAATTCGGTGCTTTATATCTCTCACAGGCGGCAGTTCATTAGGCAGCTTGTCAGCAATAAGTGCTTAATAATCTTTCAGTATCCGTTGCACTTCTAAGGGCACTCTAGATTCCTTCGCTACTGTCAATAGTCCTTTCACTACTACCGGGAAGAAAGAGTCAGCTTCTGTTATGGCCGCGTTAATCTCCCGCTCATTGCTAGTCAAAGTAAGGAAACTAGAACTTCCCATTATAGGGGTACTCAGCTGGCCTGATGGTGTAACAAGAGCCATAGCAATTTTATGTTTATTCCAGTTAAACAACACAACATTATCTCACCCTTTAAAGGTCGTATCCAAATCAAACTGCGAAGGACGGCCCAACAAGACATGGCACGCGTCCTTGTCAATCACATCACACATCTCTTCGTCATTGTAATGCTTACCAATAGAGAAAGGCAACCTATAGGTTTCAGCAACACACACTGAAAGACCCTTTTTCACCCAGCCCAGTGAATATGGCGATTCATGTGGTGCAGTTGGTCGTTGTAGAAGCTCGACCACCTTCTTTGACACGAAGTTTTCACAACTGACATTGTCGACAATTACACTGCACACCTTATTTTTAATAGTACAAAGAGAACGGAAAATCTTCACCGCTGTCCCTCCTCTTTCGGAGCAAGGAGGACTCGCTGTAAAACCAAAGTCACTCTTTCAAGACCCTCTTCAATGGCAAATTCAGCCCCTGCATAGTCGTTCTCAGCTGCTTCCTCTTCTCCCTCGTCCTCTTTCGAACCATTAGCCTCTACTAGATTAACCTGTCTTCGCTCAGGGCAAACATTAGAACGATGCCCAGGTTTGCCACACCTATAACAAATATCTATTGTAGGCTTGGCGTACGGATTTGGTCTCTGAGGTTGATTGCGATACTGCCCTCTATCAGTGCCTCTAGTCCCGTCACCCGATCCTCTAGCAGGAAAATTCGAAGGCCTTAAAGCACCCCCACTACTTTGCTGCCCAGTTTTTCCTTTGTCCGCAGGAAGTGCAGCAGCTGTTTCGGAGGTTTCCCCTACATTTCTTCTAAAAGGCAATGCTCGCTTCTCCTTTTCCATTAACTCGGCCTTCATAGCCATGTTAATTGCCTCTTGCAAGGTCCACATGTTCTGCAATCCGATTTTGTCTTGAATGGACGTTTTCAGCCCATTCATATACCGTGCAACCTTCTGGTTCTCAGTTTCACGTAATTGGTTATGCTCTGCCAATTGCATAAATTCATCCTTATAATCAGCCACTGCTCGATTGCCTTGCGCACAGCTTATGAACATGCTATACAGAATTTGTTCATAATCTGCGGGTAGGAAATGCTCCATCATAAGTTGTTTCATTCGTCGCCACGTCTGAATTCGGTGTTTTCCTTGCCTCTAGCAAGTGTTTTGCAGTTGGTCCCACCAAACAGCCGCGGTACTCTTTAGATGGAAGGCAATCATCTTCATCATCTTAGACTCTGGAACCTCCATAATATCGAAGAAGCGCTTTACTGCCACCAACCAATCCAAGAAATCCTCAATCTTCAAATTACCTGTGAAGTTCGGAATGTCAGCTTTAATTCGAAAATCATCATAATTGTGGCGGTTATTATGGGCATTCTGCCAATTCTGGGAGTATCTACCATCTCTTCCTCAGACTCGGATTCACTCTCTTGCACATGACGCCGCATGGGATTTTCCTTAATCGCCCCTCTTCGATTATTACCTCTATTATTACTGCCTCCAACTTGCCTCAACAACAATTCGCGAATCTCACCAAGCTGCTCGGTCAGTGCGTCAATACGTTCGTTTTGAGCGTCCAGATCCGCTCTAGTAATTGGAGCAGCAGCTTCGCGGTCACCCATGGTTGAACAAACGATATCGAAAAGGGAAAACCTTGCTCTGATACCACTTGATGCTGCGCAAAAGACCAAGATTTATAAGCGTAAACCTAAAAGAACAAGAAAACTGGAATCCACCCGAAAAATTGAGAGAAAACTCAATACGTATTCAATAAAAGTCAAAAAGTGCCAACTCCACTTAAGAATAACCCTTAAGTACATTTTTAGGAAACCCTAGGGCTAAACAAACTCAAAATTAAGGCCCGTGGGCCGAAACAAACCCGAATAAAATAAAACAAAAAATAAATAAAATAGTCCAAAACTTCAAACGTAGTTTTGAGGCCCTAAGCGACCTCAGAAGGCTAAAATGGCCTACTAGTAATGGTTTCCACAGTGAGTTGGAATCGTGGCGCGATTCCCTTCAATTTGATATGTAAATCGACTATATTCGGGCTCCAGAGCAAAGTCTAGTAGAAATAATTTCTCTCGTTTTTGTCGTTCAAGCTGCTCTTCAAATTGGATCGCCATCCGTTCTACATCATTTGTTCTCTACAAAATCATTCTTTGGATACTTATGTGGAGTTGCCATGGAATCCCTTTTCTCCCTGCATGTCTGATTTGGAAAGAAAAGGTTCCTCCAAAAGTTAAAGTCTTGGCTTGGCTAGTGGCTTATGCAAAGATATATACGTGTGATACTCTTTAGAAGAGAAGCCTAAATGCTTGCATTTCTCCGAATTGGTGTGTCTTTTGCAAGAAAGCGAGTGAAAGTGCAAATCTTATTTTCCTTCATTGTTCCGTGGCATCAGCGCTATGGTCCAAATTGTTCAAGGAAGTGGGTTTATGGTAGGTAATACTAGAAGGATGTTATTCTTTGCTTAGTGAACGGACAAGGGGTTTCGATGGGGAAAAGAAGGCCAAAGTGCTTCGGAGTTGCAGATTATTAACCATTTTTTGGGTTATTTGGATAAAAAATAAAATTTGTTTTTAAGATTATAAAGGGTTAGATGTGAAAAAACTGTGGGAGCTATTTTTTTTCTGGTCATCTTTTTGGACCTCCGTTTCTAGTGTTTTTAGAGGAGTGTCTATTTTTGCTATTCTATTTGATTGGGAGGCAGGAATCAGTTAGTTTTTTGGATCTAATAAGTTTAGTTAAGGGTGCGATGTGAGATAGGGATGGCAAAAATCCCCGTGGGGGTCATTCCC
>QANT01006090.1:0-24558 GCA_003254885.1 Purshia tridentata | reverse complement strand
ATTTCCACATTTGGTAAGTGCAGGGAAGAAAAATAGTTTCCTAACTCAACAGAATTTAATGCCCCTATTAGGGGGAAAATGATAACTTGCTCAAGCTTGGATTTGTTCCCACACCCCACCCACACCCCCCCAAACATTTATTGCACGTTTTGTAGACAAAATTTTCTCTACTAATTTTTTAAATTCCAAATCTAGCTAAATCATTTATTATATGTTCTTTTTATAATTAGATATAAAATTCTAAGATTCGGCTAGATCTGGCAACATATGATCAGATCCGATAAGATCTACCTAAACTTGTCTGTGGACGCCACAATTTTTACCTAATCCCCATCAATGTGGCCTTGCACATGGTTGTTTAATTTTCTTCTTGGTGAATGAAAAGTGTTAATATTGTTACATTACATGGATTCGAACAACAAACTTATATTAACTTGAGTAGCATTGGCCTTGCACGCGGTTGTTTAATTTTCCTTCTTGGTGAATGAAAAGTGTTAATATTGTTACATTACATGGATTCGAACAACAAACCTATATTAACTTGAGTAGCATGATTTTATTCTATTCAAAAATAGTTTTATTAAATTATCTTCCTCATTTCATCCATAAATAACAAAGTGAAAAAAAAAAAAACTGTNAAAAAAAAAAAAAAAAAAAAAAAAAAAAACTGTTTTAAAAAAGTATACCAAATAGGTCAATATTTCCTGAGAAAATGCAAATAATTAAGTTCACTAGGATCAGAAGTTGAGCTATATATACTTATTGTTTAAATTTATATTTATGTTTCTTCCAAATTTAAGAAAATGCAGTGAAGGAAATTTACTACGATAGGAAGTTGAGCTAGAATATGGCTACATTGAGAATTTAACACATTGAATATTGCCAAGGTTGATAATTCATATTAAAATTCCCTATAAAAGGAAGGCTAAATGACCATTTTCGTACAAGTATATTTGCCCTTATTTCACTTTCATCGTTATGGTTTCAATTTCGACAATAAGGTACGCATGCAATTGGAAGACAAAAATCTGACGTGCATGCGAGGTCGATTTCCCTCAAAAATGGTAGTTGAGGATATGAGAAGGAACACGAAAGGACAAAATTGTCCTCACAAGGATGACCCATGTGATCTGCTGTCTCCAATTCCTCTGTCCCCTTCATGTCCCTTTGCTAATTTTTTTGACACGTGTCTTTCGCTACACACCACTTAACAGAAACTTAACCCATGTTCACTCTAACAATAACTCAATTATCTCCTAATTCAAAAAAAAAACGCTAGATTAAACGTTGGTTGCATGTTCGTCTTCTTCATCCTTCCATGGCAGTATCGTTTGTATTCATATCACAATGTTTAGTAGCTTGAAATCTGTTTGGATGAGATATTTGTGCATCTCATGAATCTTTAAACTAATATTTCCTCAGTTTTCTGCAACTACCAAGTTCGAATATGGGAAGTAGTAATGCTATCAATGTAGAACATTATGTGAATTTTGGTATGATGTAATTTTAATTTGCACAGAAACAACATGAATTTGAATAATATCTTCATGCACAATATAAAAAAGTCAGCACTCAAGAAGTAGTGCCATCTATGATATAACAGCCACTGTTGTAAGCAGAAAAAGGCATATGCAGTAAAATTTTCAACAAGCTTAAACAAAATTTGAAACATATGGGATAGGGCGCAAGATAAATAGCTACTTTGCATATGGAGCAGAAAGAAAAACCAGACCACAAAACTACCCTAGGGTAAAATTAATATCCCATTAAATTTTACTCCATGTGACTGTCCCCATCTTCGTCCTCGCTAAGTTCAAGGTCAGCAAGCAACTCTTCAAGTGGAACAGAAGGTACATCTTCCCCATCAGTCACAGATGCCAACTCTGATGGCTGGTATTCTTCATTACGATACAATGATATGTTGAACCTCATATCAGGGTTCTCCTCCAGATCTTTCAAGAACTGTTCATACTCAGAGTCCACCTTTTCTTGGTCAACTCTACCTTTATCATCAACCTCCATGTTAAGGGATTTAAGCTTCCATGGACGAGACTTCCCACGCTTCCTCTGGCGCTTTTCTTCATAGCTCTTCCTTATCAAAATCGCATCTGGAATGACTAGACCCTTGTACTTGTCTAGTTCATCATCATTACTATTAGCCCCATATAAGTCATAACCAAGAGCATAATCCCCGGGGTTCAAAAGATGGCCAAGATGTGTTTTGATATTAAAAATAATATCATTCTTCCCAAAATCGGACACACGAGCAACTTGTGCATCAGCTAAAGCATACCTTGAGCCACCAACATTAACTTCAGGTGAAATAATCTCCACATCAAGCACTATATACTCCACTAGCTCCCTGCACGTGTGTAGAGATTTAAAGGAATACCTCCAATACTGATCAGTGTCCAAGAAACAATTCCTCAGGGTTAAAGGATCAAGCAAAGCAATACTGTTGGTCACTTTAGTGCAAATAACGAGAGGACCAAGATTTCCCAAACTAGTTCTGACCTTGGGAGGCAGACAAATCAAATCCTCACGACAAATGGGGCATATTTCAACTGAAAATGTATACTTATAATGATAATTATTACTTTTAGTATCCTGGGAAACAAGCTGTTTGTCACTGCGACTCCTTACTGGAGCAACTTTACCAACAAATTCCACAAATTTCACACCATGGCTCCGGTTTGAAAAAAAGAAGTCAATACCTTGTTCCAGCTGCTTGATCTTTATGGCACCGGCAGCAGCACCATGCTTTAGAATCAACTGCTCCAGATAGAAGAATGTGCGCCTGTGAGAAACATGCTGGCGGAGTTGCACAGAAGCAACCCATTGGTCAGGGTTGGCCTGGACCCTTGAACAAGATTCACACATATGTTCTTGTTGAACATACTCAACAATGTAGGATTGTTCGAGAATTGCCCCATTAAGAACCTCCTTCTGAACTTTTAACTTGACCTTGATCCTCTTGGAGTGAGGTTCAGTCCAAATAAACTCAGCATGAACCAACCTAACTTTGTTCAAGTTCTTCAGTCTCTTAACACAGAAGGTTAGCAGCTCCTTAGATTCTAATTGGGCTTTAATCCAAGTTCTTGGAGGCTGCAAGTAGGTATCACACTCGGGGCAATGAACAATTGTCACATGCTTCTGCAAACCTTCTGTAATATCAACTTCAGAACGCAAACACTTGACGCACATATTGGCAGCGTTTGGTGCCATGGGGATACCGCATTTGCAACACAGTACGCTGCCAACGGTTTGAGGAACCACAAACATACCTGCTTCTTCGGCCATTGCTGGTGAATGTAACATAGAAACAAATTGTTAAAACTTTACAGTACCAAGACAGAACAACAGGAAAGGTTGAAAATGTTTGAGCAAAAATAACTATAGTGAAAAAACAAAACTGGAGAACTTGTATATACTCTTAAAACATATATGTTACATGAATAATTATTCCAAACAAGCACCCACGCACAACCATGAAGACAATCCATGCAATTACCTCATAAATTAAACTAAGATTTCATGGACATAATTTTCTGTATGCTCCGTTCGGATTGGAACTATCATCAACAAAATAATTTCTAGATAATTTCAATTGGTTCCCAACTTCTAAATCCTCGGTAAATCAAACCAAGATTGATATACTTGGAACTCACAGGAAAGGGAATGGATTTTGCAATTGCTAAAAAGCTACAGAAAAAATAAGAAAAATCCAAATACCCACTTACAAAAGAGAGAGTTTGAGATGGAGCTCTGGTTGTAATCTTCAATGGAAGTTGAAGAAGACGACAAACGATGTGAGAGTGAGAGGAACCAGAGAGAAATGAAGGTATGAAAGATTGAGAGAGAGAGAGAGAGAGAGAGTGGCGGTGGCTTGAAGAGAGAAAAGAATGAGCGTGTGTGCCTGTGCGTTAGGTTTATCAAAGTTTATTCAAAGGCTTTACCAAAAAAAAAAACAGGTTTATTCAAAGGCGTATGATATTTTTGTTCTGTTGAATTACACAAACAGCCTTGAGGTTGAAGATGTTTGCAGTTTACACAATTTTTTTTTTTATATAAAAAGTTTAGTTTTAATTAACTTTTACACTCTCTAAGTTTAGGTCATTTTTCATTTTATACTCTGACATTTTTTTATTTTTTATTATAAGGAGAGGGAAGATTCAAATCCGAGTGTGCAAGGATGTGTAAGAAAAAAAATTTTGTCCTCATCCGATTAAGTCAATCTCAATTTATGTTCACTCTATATCCATCAAAACTCCACAAGTTACACTCTAATGTTAAATTCGTTTTTCAATTCATGCTCCCTATTAATTTGATCATATTTGATCACTTTTTCCAAGCGTTATTTGTGTACTTTGAAGATATTACGAGACTCATGTTTTCTTATGTGACAAATGACCAGAAGTCCACTCTAGTTTCTATTGGGGCATGTGAAGTAGGAGGCCCCATTGACATGTATCAAAGATATACTATATGAAGCAAATATATGATTAGTCATAAAAAAACAATAATTAACGAAAAGTATCAGTATTCAACATTTTAACACTAACAAAAAAAGGATCAGCGCAAGAAATAATTTTCGTTGTCTGTTTGTGTGTGCTTGAGAGCATGAAAGATATTGAGAAAGATCCACAAATTTATATCATAGAAGAACTAAAATTTCCCATTAGAGTAAAATTCTGATGAAAAATGACCTATGAATCTATTCTCTACCTTCTCTAACTTATCCTACCTTTTTACACTCAATGTGCCACCATGATTACAATGGAGGAAAACTGAACACTATAACCAATGCTTTTATACTACTTCAAACATATTTACAAAGCAATCAGCTGCACCAGTGCCAAAGCGGAAAATAAAGGCAAAGCAGCAGCTACACTGGCACTGAAGCATAACTTAAATGCCTCTTTTCTGTCTGCAGAATAACAGAAAAGATTAGAATCATAGTCTTTTATATTGCCTTTCCTTTGGTCTTATGTGAGAGACTCATTCGCCCAAAAGGCATCAGGATCTGGGCAGAACAATGAATAATCTTGGATTTCTAAATTTGCTATGTGCCAGTCCACAAACCGGGCCTGTATTAACTTGAATAGCAGAAGAATTGTTGGCAAAATCCACCATTTATCTTCCTCCCTGAGGGAAAAATTAAATTCAAAAGGATATAATGTCGCATTGAAATGTATGAAAATCTCACACGTACAAAATAAAAAAAGATTAGTCATAAGAATGAAAAGAAAGATAATTGATTATTGAAGATAGTCGTTTAGTTTCTTACTAGCCCTAATTGGAACAGAAAAACGTTTTGTTCAATAAATATAAAATGGAGCATCCATATTCAACTATATTATGGATCAGCTAAAGTTTTAACTAAGGTAAAGCTAAAGTTCTCACTTCATGTTTTCATTTATAGGCATGTAAGACACATTAATAAGGGTCACAAGCAGCAGGTTAGTTCCTTCCAAACAATCTTGTTTCCAGATAGAATGAAGTTAAAGCCTCACCTTCTCGTGTTCCATGTATTTGACTCGTCATGTGGCTGGAAAAATGAAAATCCATAATGAAACGTGCCACATAGGAATGCGACCACCTGCAGAAGTCAAAATTAATCACGTTAAATCCAGAATGATACCAGACCAGGGAAATCTAAATAACTAAACATTTGAGCTCCTACAGTTCTACTTATACGTATACTGACCATTAGATGTTTAGTCTCAACCTCACGCTTTGATCATAGTGCTTTTAAATATATATTTAACCATTTCAGGAAGATATATTATTGTTAGGCTAAGATCAAAGGGAACGCAACAGCATCTCATGAACAAATGTTCACTCTCTACAAGGGATGAAGACCAAATTAGTTCTTTCCTAGATAAGTTGAAGGGGAGGGGTAGTAGAATACAAAAGCAGTAGGTTAAATTTTTCCTATATAAAATCAAAGGAAGTTAGCTAAGAAACAAGAGTACGCTTCCCAACAAACTCCATGTGGCATCAAATTTATACCTTTGAAGCTCTTGAGAAAGATAACAATAATTTTCGGAGGTAAATTTTTTGAGAAAGAGAACAATAAATTTTGGGGATGTGTTTTTTACTGTTAAATCTTGAAATTTAAGCAGCTATTATGTGGACCAATAATTATTATATTTAACATCCCTCTTAATTGTGAGCCCAAAATCCCCCTGAGTGGGTCCAACACATGGACTATTTGAATAAAATAGAGAGGAAATGTAGCAAGCAAGGATTTGAACATACCATTACAAATTCTGTTATTTTACTACTATTCCTAAAAGGTTACTTTTTTAGGGTGTGAATAAACAATTGTTTAATAGTGGGTAATGTTCTCTTGCCAAATACCTAGCATGTTTTGTTGCCAGACTGTCAATGTGGCACCATACATAAAACAAGAGTCCACCTAATCAATGGTTGTAAGACTTTTAGGTAAGAAGCATTTCCTTCCTAATAGTAACTAACTATTATAAAACCAACAAACTAGCTCAAAGTGTCATGTATAGCCGTAATTTTCTTTGCAATAGAAATTTCAAAAGGCAATTCTGCATAAGCATATTTAAGCTCTACATAACTTACAATGTTAGATAGAGATGTAGCATTCCACAATGCATATACACGAGCAAGTAAAGCTCTTCTAAGTTCCTTACTGAATAAGGCATTCAATCCAGCCAGGAAGGGAGAAAGTAGGGATAGGGGAAGTATAAGCAAGACAGCAAGGAAAACCCCAAGAGAAATCCAATAGAATTGAAGCAACATTAGAAGGGTAACAGTAAGATCTGCTAAGAGCATGACAGTTATCAGCAGTAGCAGGGTGTCCTGAAACACAGAATTTGTATGAGATCTTGAACCTCAAGTAAGCCTATTTTAAAGGCAATAAAAGAAATCTAATAGAAATACCTGACGACCGACAGGTCTTGTATTGTGCAGTAAGAGAGAAAGTGGAAAGAGGAAGTCCCTTTTATAATCCAGAGATTTCAGGGTAGTATGATTTATAAGACCTCCATTTATTCCTCCAGTTATCCTCTTAATAGATAATGCATGGCCTACATATGGCCAACCTTGCTGCATCTGCTTAAAGCAATTTCTTGCACATGCAGCATTAGACCTGATGTTGGATCAACAACGAACAAATTAGTCAATAATCAATCATGCAAAACAATACATACAGGGCTCAGGAATCAATCATTTTGTGCATTCTAAGGTTTGTAGCGTATATTATAGTTCACAAATGACATGAATGTAGTCAGAAGTCTACACCTAACAAAAATAAAAACAGAATGGTATATGTATGACATCATTTAGACCTCACATATTGTGACTTTAGTTACTTTTCAAAATGAAGATCCATCTCTTTGGTTCCTTCTGTTTTTTCTTTTAACAATCTCTCTACTTAAGGATAATTAATCATCTTAGTACAATGTATCAACATATCAAACAAACTTCTCAGAAAAAAGAAATAAGGAAAACACACAAAAAATCAAAAAGTAAGATGTGTATTTGTCTTGCTGCTGGCTTGCTTGCATCTTATAGAAACTCCATGTTAAACAAGAAAATGGAGAATCCCATATAATTGTCCAGGTGTGTATGAGCAATCAAAGCTGTTTTTTCTGAAGAAAAGTAAGTAAAATTACTCAAATTACCTTGGCAGCTCATTACTTCTTCTATCCGACATATCAGACTGGTGCACACTCTGAAGAGGATAATCCCCAACGACTACCAATATCCCAAGCTGATAATAACCAGAAGCTGTTGCTTGAAACCATCCAAGCTCAATTTTAACACCATGGAACTCAAGTTGAGGGTTTGCATGGCTATTTATCCAATTAATAACAGGAATTAGGTGAGAACGAATAGATCCATGCCTCACCATCCTCAACTGAGCATTCATACCAGCCACCAAATGCTTCCAAACAGTTTCTGGGACATGCTGGGAATACAAGACAGTTTACATCAGATATAAATAAGCCAATAATGGTTACTAAGGTTACCAAAAGTATGATATTACAACTAAGGACCTGGCCAAGGAGGTTGGTCAACAATGTATCACTGTGAAGATTATACGGTGACATATAGCTGCCATCACCACCAAAAACTATGCACATGGGGAACCTCTTCTGTATGATAGATACCATATCTAGACGCTTCTCATCACCACCAAGGAAAAAATCAATATATGCCACCATCAAGTCTGGTGTTGCTCCAACCTGCATCAATTTCAATTATGAAGATGAGACATAGAAGACATACATCATTCAATACCTATGAAGAAAACTGAACTTAAAGGGACTGTCAGATATTATTAATGGAAAATGCACAAGTGGGTCCCACCTGTATTAGAGAGGTGGTACACAAGATGATACCAAAATGTGGTACCCCTTGCATTACCCATTATTATTTCTTTATAAGTACAATTTACTTCAAAAAAAAAAAAAAGGAAACTCTGTTCGTAGGAAGTATCCAAAATACTACTGGGGCAATAATCATTGCATGATTTTTTTCATTTCCTAGGCTTGTGGCATTTTTCTTTTTTACACCAGTAAATATAATTTTCACCAATGCTTGAATGAAAAAGAAGATGAGGGGATTCTAACAAGAGTTGATGGCAGAAAGCCAATTTGACAGGTCTGAGTGGCATGCAAGTGATGTCTGTGTCACACAGTATCAGGATCACATTGATATGCCATACTTACAACGTAAAGTGGCATTGGCATGTGCATGTGCATGTGTCTTGCAATTACATGAACAGGAACAGATTTGCATTGTCCACATTAGAAGATGGATTTAACAAGAATGATGTGTGGAAGATCCACACCAAATTGATGTTGTCAAAATGCATTCTATACTTTTTGTTTTGATAGAACGCATTCCATGTATTTATATCTTTAACCACTATATTTGAGTTGTCTAATTCAGAGAGCCCATGCAAAAATTTTAAAAGTATTATGCTGATTATGCTGAAAAATGGGCGGCAGACTGAATGTTGTGAAATGCATTGGTCAAATCAGTGTTAACCCCAGAAACCTACCAAATATGAATATGAAGCTTAGAAGAATTGATTAAGATAATAAATGTAGTTACAAAATTGAAATGTAGGTAAGGAAATAATACTAATAATAAAAAGAGTAAAACCTTCATCCCTTTGTACAAGGCTCGAGATCTGCAAGAGCGGAGACACGAATGGTCATATTCAGACTTCACATATTCCTGAAGGCGATGGACTTTCTTTCTTTGTCGCCACTGTTTCCAAGACCAGGAACAAGGATACGCGAGAATTGAAAGTATACTATGCACAGACCCTTCCCACCAGTCATATGCAGCAACAGAATTGATCTCATCAATAAATCTGTTAAATGCATCTTCATACCTGTAGTCCAAAAAAAGGGTTGTAAATATAAATAAATTTTGCAAGACATAAGACAGCACAAGTGGATGCTAACCTAAAGTGGTGCTTCAAAAATATCACTCTTACATTAGCATCCACTTGCTATTGTATGCCATTCTAAGTTCAGTTCTTTTCTTACACAATTTCAATGATTGCATTAGGAGGAGAGTAAGGAAGATGCCAAGGTTCTCTGAAAGTATTAGGGCCCATGAAGTACATTCGATGAACATGGCTTTGAGTTTCTTCAACTCTGGTTCCCCGCACCTAAGTTGTCGTTATAAAAATAAAATAAAATAAAAAATAATAATAATAATAAAATAAAAACACAAAGGAAGAGGTGCAGGAAACTGTCATAAATTCACCAAGTTGATCAAATCATAGCTGCAGAAGCATAATTTGAAAAATGAGATACTTGTCATATAAAATGTACCTCAGATAAGGAAAGAAGATGGGGTAACTGATGATGACTATGGTGTTCAATTGAACCAGGCCTGTGGTAAGAACCTTTGCCAACCAATTTGACTCTCAAAGTACTTAATAACAGAGCCAGAAGCACCAAAGTGCATGACAATAAAATTGCAAAAGGCCAGGGCCCCCCAAAAGTATACAAAAGCTCCTCGAGAGGTGTATAGCATTTTGGCATCCTATATTTGTCGGATATGCATCTATAGGGACATGATGGCTGAGTCACCCCGCCTGCAGCAAGTGTGCACCTTCATGTTAGATGAGGACCCAATAATGAACAAAAGAAAACTTCATGAGGAAAACACAGAGAGAGAGAGAGAGAGACTCAAACATAAACATAAAAATTAAAATCAAACTCATCAAAGTACCTCGCACATAAATGAATTTAGCACGACTTGGAAGAAGATCAACAGAACAAGGTGTACAAAGATGTGCATCAGAGCCATCAACATTTTTGTATGTGCCAACAGGGCATTCCTGAAAAAGGAATCAATGTTCAAAAACCTTCAGAAAAGTAGATATACATCACAATAAACAAACAGGGAATTTATACTAATATGACAGCCTTTTGATACATAGAAGGGATGAGATCTAAAACCCAAATTATTAATACTACAAATATTCCTGATTGAGTCCACAACCAGAAGATGTCCTCTTATGTTCTGAACTAGGGGTTACTGGAATGCCAAATATAGTTTCAAAATTCTTTTTCTTTATTTATAAGAGTATTAAGGAGTAAAAAAAGGATAATAGATATATATAAGTGAGCAAAACTTATCCATTACAAAGGTATTAATGCACACACATACATCCTTTCATCCAATTTTACTACACTTAGCATAGTAAAATAAGTCAAATCCCTGCTTGCTTTAAGTCAACATGACCATATCTAGTCTCAAACATGCCAGTGGAACACTGTTCACCCATTTAACCAAAGGTGTACTAGGCCATAGGCCAAGCTATCTCTTATCAATCCTTTTGATCAATCAATGTTTAATGCTTGAAACAAAAAATAAAATGCAATCTGGTGACTGCTCTCTCTCTCTCTCTCTCACACACACAAATTTTTATTCCTCTCCCATGAACCCTGAAATAGTCTTTTCTATAATTCTAAACTGCACGCAGGATGCACAACCATATACTAGAAAAAGGACAGATAATTCCTTCCAAAATAAAAAGAAATATCAAATACTACAGAGAGTTTATCCAACATGAGTAATGTAAGCCTTGCTTTACAATGTAACTAATGTATTGTGTCTCTCCACTCATTGTCAATTGGTTTTTGGGCTGGATGCTATAAGCAAATAATCTGCGTGTCTGGCCCAATTTCCACATGTACTCCCATGTCACCCAATATAAGCTGTTCATGTGTTTGGCTCAAGTCACATCACACGTGAGAGCCCATATTGAGAGTTTATCCCAGACCCGGAATATAAAGTCTTGCCTTACAATTTTAAATTTAATGGGACTCTCCATTCGTTACTAATTGGTTTTTGGGTTGAATGCTCTAATTTCCATAAATACAAGCCATATAAGTAACGAGACAAAATTTACCTTGCAGAAGGTTCCATAAAGGCCCTTAGGGCATTTTTTCCCAGTTATAGTTCCATTGCTTCCATGTCGACCTCCATCATCCCCAGCACCTCCACTAATAGACATCAACAACCAAAGATGAGAGTTCTAAACTGAAAGATGCTTACACCTACATGCTTAAAAGAAACTGTCTGTTTGTGGATCCAAATGGCATTATATTGGATACATGTCGTCTGTGTTGTATCATCATGTCCTCACCAAGGAAAGTTCCTTGGTGTGAATTGTGAAAGACTGTTTAAACTCTTCTTTTAAAGAAACAAGTTGGTGTTGAAGCAGTATAGAAAGGGTTCTCTGTGTGTTTAGGTTAAACGTTCACATTAACAAGTAGCAACTATAATAAAATTGAAATTTGTAGTTAATCTGCTAGTGTTCCAGTCTTTAGAACAGAGAACCAGGTGGATATCAAATTTAATACATATTAGCGGCCATTTATCCCCTGATTAAACTTAGAATTACTTTTTAAAAATTAGTAACATGATTGAAAAGTTGAAATGGTTGCAACCAAAGACACTTTTACAATGTATATGTCCAACATAAAAAAGACAGAACATAATTCTTGCCTTTTTCTTCTTTAAAAGGATTATATAAGCCTCTCTCGGGAAAGTGTTATCTTTATTACATGTTGTATACAGAGTTTCTACATCTTATGAAACTCAACATCTGGCATTAAAAAAACATGCACAAGAAATGGGTGAGGAAGTGATAGTGAATCATCGAGGGAAAACTTTTTAAAAATATTTGAACAAAAAACCAGAAGCACACATCTTATGGTGTTCATTACACATATTTCATCCAACAAGGAAATTAAATATTCAAACACCTGATGGCAGCAGCAAGTGTACCAACGTTAAATTTGTGCAATATATCAAGACACTAAATCATACCTGCTGTTAATGGAGCCATTTATACTAGCAACTGGAATATATTCGTCCCCAAAATCTATCTTTGACCAATGAAAATGAACTCTTCCACCCCCACCCCCACCTCCACCAAGGGGACCACCTTTTCCGCCAACAACAGATAAAGATGACTTCTGTTTAAGTAACCTAAGCTCTTGAAGGAAAATAAGGATTGTCCCACCTGAACCTCCACCAAGTCCGCCAATCAAAGAACCGTTACTATTTTTAGCTGCTTTACGAAAGCTTTGACCATTGGCACTCAAAGATCCATGGACATCAAGCCTTAAGAGTGGCCACTGGATGGATCCCATCACTAACATGAAATAAGGACTGTAAGCATGGTCCAGGTACATTGTCAAATAAAAATGTTAACAAGCTTCCACTTAACTGTACAAGACTTTTACTATTGCAGATGAATATTTTCCCTAGTCAATAGCTACTAAAACAATTTTTTTTCCTTTTCCCAGTGCAATAAAAAAGGAAAAGAAGAGGGGTTTTGGAACTGCTTACTAACACTTCCAATGATATGTAGCCTCTTCCACCACTAGAGCCCAACATGTAGAATTTAACTTATGTTGGGAGGTTGCAATTATAGGGATTTGAACTCGAGATCACATATGGTAATACCATAACAAAGTTTGTTGGTTTACCACTATTCCCAAAAACTAGCTTGTTAGGATAGTGGTCAACAATTATTTTACTAGCCTCTCTGAACGCATTCATGCTCATGTACAGTGGCTTTTTCTATTGTGCAGACATTGACATCAACTTTTTTACAATAAAGGTGAACACTTATTTTCATGAAATTGAGAATAGAAGATAAAAAGTATTCTAATCTAAGCGTGTAATATTTTTGCACATCTCCTAAGCCTTATTTATTTTTAAAATTATATCTTCTTGCATTTATTTTTGGCCAAAAACTTTGGTAAAATAAAAACAGGCTTTACATTTTATTGTTTTTGTTTATTTTTATTCATCTGACCAATTCATGCCATACCAGACATAACAGTTACAACCATGATGAGGTAAATATACAGGAGAGGGAGTTTGAGCGGGAAATATAGTTTGGGTGTGTTTTTTATTTATTTATTCTAAGAACTTTGGGTGTCCAATTTCAGATGAAGTTAGTGCTAGGAAGTACTCAATGGAGAGGTAGTGGTATGACACGACTTATCAAACGATTCAAACGTGTTGGCATTTTTTTTCCTTTAAATTTAAACATGTTCCTTTCCTGTTTTAATAAATTTTTTTTCTTTATTAATTTTCTTTAGTAAAAGGTAGTTTACGATTTCCAAAAGTTTCACCAAACTTCAACTTCTAGCTTTATATAATAGTATGGATATTGTAAAACTTACCAATCATTCCCCCTCCGACCACTTTCCCATATGACTGGTCTGGACCCTCAGCTCCACTCCCCAATTCACATGGGAGATCAGCATTGCCATATTCATCACCACCATTGCATACCATCCCATTAAAATATCCAGATCCCCCTCTTCCCCCATGTCCAGCACCACTACCAGCTCCATTTGAATAGTTTCCCTTTCCAATACCTGTACTGCAACCTGAAAAAGATGGTTCCCATTTAATCAGATGTTTAAAACATTTTACATCTTCATTTTAGAATAACCTCCTTTACCTAGTTCTGATGCAGTGATCAGGCCATGGGTATCAATAATAATAGTCCTTGCTCTATGGATGTGAATAACACTTCCCTTGACAAAGCCATCAACAAGAAGGTCCTCAACGCGACAAATCTGCAAAATTTCAAGGGAAAAATATATTTTGAATAACAATATCTGTGAACCCACAAGTTGATACTTCTACAGGTACAGGGTTCTAGCAAGAAAATGAAGAAACAGAACATTAAGAAAATGTAATATAAAACAAAAATGTGTTAGTAGTGGTAAAACTCATGTCCAGCACCAAGACCGCAAAAGGAAGTCTGTACAAACTTTGTCCAGTATCCTGCTTTATAACCATTTTTTTTTTCTAGAAGAAAGGAACTTTGTTCATATAAAACAATACAGACAAAGTGGTCAGGTTGTCCACCTCAGATACAGAATAATACAACTACCACACAATTAACAAAAACTAATCTAATGGCTAGCTAACTCATGGCACACAAAGATACACCCGGAAATTCATTTGAAACCAATGTCTATAACTTGAACCAAATCTAGCTCTCTCCCACAATTTTTCCTGCCCAAGTCCTTTATGGTCTTCAAAAGTCCTCCTGTTTCTTTCCACCAGACCACCCAATTAACAGCCATCACACTACACCCCTGGAACATTTGCCTACTTCCCACCAAAGCCCTTGTGCCTTTTGCTTAACAATGCTGACACCCTTGTGAAATAATCATGCTCACACCTGCCTCCTTAAATAACTTCACCTAGAGATATAAACCCACTGGACAATGGACCATCACATCATCAATGCTTTATCCCTTCCCTCAGTGTAAAATACACCACTGAGAATATAAACAAACAGATGGAGACTTCCTTCCAGCATATCACAAGTTCTTGCCAGGAGCAGAGACCCAAGCCGAAACCTTGACTTTAGGTGGAACTTTTGCTTTCCAAATCTTCCCTGCTGGATGTGAAGGATACAATTCCTCATAACTTCATAACCACAAAGAATCTTCAAATTTGACTTACAAGAAAAAGATCCTGCAGCTTCTGCCATCCAGGCCTCATATCTGGTCTTGAAGTTGCCAATTTCACCCTCTCCAATAACAAAAACAAAGAAGAGAGCTCCACCACTTCAAAATCATTCAAGAAGAAGTAGCACCATTACAATTTGAGAGATTGAAAAACCTAGGGAATTTCATTTTATCGTATTCTTCCCTGCCCACTTGTCCTACCAAAACCTCACTCTCCCCATCGCTCACAGAAAACTGGCAGCACCCTTAAAAATCTTCATAATCTTGTGAAAATCCTTCCAAGGACTGCAACTAGATCCCCAAATGGCAAACCTTACATCCCACCCATTCTCTTGCACTATATACTTGCTTTTATAACTGTGTGCCATAAAGCCTCCCTTTCCAAAGGAAATCTCAACAGCCACTTACCTAGAAGGGCATCTTTTGCTGCCAGATTACCAATCCCCAGCCACCTTTCTCCTTTGCCCTACAAGCTGATTCCCACTTGACTAAATGCATCCTCAGACATTTTGACTAAACTTCTGCTGCTTTATAACTATAGAAAAAGGAAAATCAAAATGGTAATAGCTCATTCAAGTTTCCTAACTGTATACAATTTGGCAAAGCCACACAAAATAAACCTAATGGTTTAAATTATGTTTTGGTTATATGAAGGAAATGAATGGCATCAGGATGTTGAAGATGGTAATGGTAGGTCTTGAAAATGTGCTCAAATTTGATATTATAATTTCTGAACTCAACAGATGAGCTATATGGCCAGGAATTTTCCACCCCATTAAACTTAATATACTAATTAGGTTTGAGCCAGGGAAGTTTCAAATAAGTTGAGTACGTATAGGCATTTTCTATGCCACTATTGAAATAACCCTTCCAACTATAAGTTCTGGTTGGCATTCCAAGAAACTAATTCTGTATCCTATCCAATTGACTAATAAAGAAATTGAATCTTACAAATTAACAAAAAAACATGTATCAGAAAATAATATAAATTAATAAAAATCAGGTATCTATTTTGAATATGCAGGAGCATCTCCATAAATCTCTAATTGAATTTTGACTCTTACTTGAAGTGAAAAGGAGAGTGTATAATTAACATGGCAATCATCTGGTGGAATAATCAAATCCAATGGGCAAGTTTGGCTCTCGCAAAGGGATTTTGTTACCCTACAAAATTTAATTCACAAAATATTTTAAAGAACTTAGGCTGAGTAGAGGGAAAAAGAAACATAATCAGACAGCAACAAGACCCTAAACTTCATACTCACATGTGTCTGCGAGCATCATCATCCAGTGGAGCCTGAAGTAAAGAACCAGAACCAACCTGTCGTAAAGTGGTTATGTCCAAATGGAATTTCTATAATTGCAATACCATAAAAAAGAAAGGTATGACAAAGTAACAGCAGCACTATAGAGGAATAGATGAATTTTTGTAAGAATTAAAAGCTGAGGCACCATAAAAAAACATACAAAGTTACTGATTGCAAAAATAAGTCACATTCTAAAAAACATATAAACAGAAACATGTCATCAGTTCTAGATGGGGACAAGTGTCAGTCTCAATACAAAGGTTGTTTGCTTGGCACATTCAAGAAATGCATGCCAAAGGTCATCACATATCACACACTTTTGGGTTGTATGCAAATGAAAATCCATAAGGGAACTCGAAGAGTAGTTCTATCGTTTGAACATGTTATGCAACACTACTCAGAAGACAAAAAAGAAGATATGATGATGATGACAACAATGAAATAATGTAAAAAAATAATTTCTTTAATAGCTATCAAAAATAAATGGAGAAACAGTATTCATTTTGGAAATCTATAAGCTGTTGCTATTTTCAAATCAGAATAGCAATGAGCAACTAGAACTAAACTTTTAGAGCATGATAGAAAGAAAGGTACTAAGAGAATCCAGTTATATATAACAATACAAATGTATACACTAATGGCTTACAGTTATGTTATAAAAGAGAGACAAAGAAAGTCGCTGGGCTTTTATTGCATCACCATGACCAGTCAACTTCAGTAATCCCTGACCATATACACCCAAGTTCGTATTTGAACTAATGACAGAGTTATGCTGCAAAAGTCAAAGCATCAACTCAGCACTTCAGTTTCCAAGAAAGGTTTAAACACAAGGAGTACAGAAAACATAAATATGACTGAGATTCAGACAATAATACCCTCAGAACAACCAGATTCCTGACTTCAAGAACCGAAGCAGTAACAACGGTATTTCCACCGCCATCAATTTGAATTTTGGAGTTCCACATGAGTAACATCTTGACAGCAACTCTAAATGCACCAAAAACCTTCATTTATATTAAGGTACCTTTTTAGACTCTTGACAGAAAATTACAGAAGAGCACATAGAGGGTTTGGATAATTGTATGTGCTTAACATGAACATTCGTACATAGAAAGCAAAATGAAATGCTTTAATAGCTGCTTGCCTTTATGATAGAATCACTCATCAGAAGTTCTTCTGCAACGAGCTCAAATTCTGAGATTGGAAACTCAGACAACCCAAAGATGATGCTCCCTCCGCAGTATAAACTAATTTGGCCTCTCACCTTCACAAACACAGAGGATGGTTATGTGCATATACCTTCTGATCTGGCATACAAAATTAAGGAAATAACTTCTAGTAAAGAAAAATTTAATAAAAGATAAAACATGTAATAATAGTAGATAAAAACTTCAGCCTCTACCAATTCTATGGTAGAATCAGTGCAATGGTACTCTTTGACATGACCAGAATATATAATAATAGAAAAAAAATTAAAAACCTCCATTTTCAAGTTCTTAATTCAAACATTCCAATGTCTATTAAATAAAGCACTTTATACTTTTTAAAAGGACAATATATATTATATACGATCACCACACTGTGGCCTCCTTTACAGAAATACAATGTAAACCAAGTTTAATCAACTCGTTAAAAATAAATAACTACTTGAGAGGACTAAAATATGGCAACCTGAACTCTGGTCCAAAGCAGTGGAACCAACACTTTTGCATTATTCTCCACAAAAACATGTGACCATAATGGGCTAGTAGGAAAATCAAGCAAAGGGGTTTCAGTTTCTGTTGTGATATTGTCATTTCCAACTCTTAAACTAAGTAAATCTGCATTAAAGTACGTTCCAGCTGCTCCAGCATTCCCAGGACAGCCAATACTCAAACCACCTGACATAGTAAAAGCATAATAAAGTCGAAAGCTCCATTTTTCTATTAAATAACTTTACAGGAGTATAACCATACTTAATAGAAAGAAAGAAACATTTTACAAGTAGTCCAAGACTGAAGATAAAACTAAATGTTTGTCACGATAAGTTGAAAATATAAGCATAAACATGCATTGATGAGTCTAAATACTAAATGCATAGGAACTGAAATATTAGACTGGAAAATCCAGGTAATCAGAGTGTTCAGACACATAATGTTGATGCATACCATGTTCTAAGTCATTGCATGAAAATCCAATAAAGATTTAGAGCATAAAAGTAAGATACGTTTCCTATTAACTGTTAAATATTCATCCAAAAACTAAGACCATAGTATATGCCTTATTAAGTCATGTGTCTGAGCACTCCTTCAAAAAAATGATATATGGGAAATGTTCTCTTGCCCAATATTTAGCCTGATGTGTTGCCAGACTATGAACCAGGACCATACATTCAGACATGATTTTACATAATCAAGATTCATATTCATATTCATAGTATGGCTTGGTTATATAAAAGGAACACAACACATTTTATTCATATGAAGAATTGGAAGAGAATCCAATTCAGAAATATAGCAAAAATTCTTGGTTTATGGATGAGTACAGGGCAGATCAGGGTAGGGATCTTCATGCTCACCCCACCTAACAAAACATGCCCCATCCCCACCCCAACCCACATTAGTTGAAGTTTGAACCCTCACTCCCCCTCCCTAGCCCACCTATTATGCCCCCACCATGTCTTATAAACATGCACATACAAACACACATTTATATAATACATATAAATGTTATATAGGCGAGGCGGGCAACACAAGGCAATCTAAACAATCTCAACATTCCCATCCCTGCTATACCCCATTCGGGTGGGATCAGTCAGACAGTCACCCCATTCAACAACATTCAGGGAGGGTGGGAACCTAGGGCAGGGACCTGAAACTCCCATCCAGATGCCCTCCCTAGGTAGGACATAACATAGTAAAAGTACTTCATAACTGTTTATTCTAGAGGTCAATTGGGTTAAGAAACAGAGTTTCATTTCAAGAAGAGAACTTTTCAGACTGAACATCAAAGCTGAAAAAGTCTCTAAAAATGTCCAATATGTAATACAGATTAGCTTAACTGAGTTTATCTTATAACAATTCAAAGAAAACTTCCATTGTAATTTCGTATGTAATACTTTCATTGGTTGCACATAAGTTAGAATTATATCCACAACTGAGGAACCAAAAATATGCAGCGATGTTGTTCGATATATGCAATGAAATTACCCCATTAGGAAGAAAATAATTTGTATACAACCATTCAGATTTACAAAGACTAATATTAGAAAGTTCAACAGCTGTTGTTTCAACTAGTAGATAAAGATGTGCAACAAGTACAAACCATGCACTGTGACTTTTACATCTTCTTGTATGCTGTAACAATCAAGTGATATTCTTCCGCCACCTCCTCCACCCCATCCTCTCCCACCAGCGGCACTTATGGTACCATATCCCTTCCTATGTGGCAAGAATAATTGCAAACAATTGAAAGGACTCATAGAAGTTCTTTTATTAAGTAATTCATTCTTCAAAGTAATTAAATGCATAGAAATTTTAATTATTCATGACCACCAAATTTTTAAGAAAAATAAAATGCAAGATTACTGGAACATGAGAATATTTGTGGAAGCCATGGGTGGGGAGGAGGATCATTTGTGGGATAGGCTTTGCTTTGGGAGTTGGTATCTTTAGGCCCCATTTGGTTCGTAGAATTGAGCTCTTGGGAAATCAATTCCTATGCATTTTCCAGGGGGAAGGGAAAGAAAAATTCTAATTCATATGTTTGGTAATGGTGGAAAAGTAACTAGGAAGTATATTTTTATTTCCATTCCCATTTTTGTTTGTGTAGGAATAGGAAACAAAAATTGTTTCATTTTTCAATTATAACCATATTTATTTTTACATAATAGATAAGGGTATGTAACATAATTGATATTTTCAATTGTTAATAGGGGCAAATTTGTTTTGAAAAGTTGTAATTAATGTTTTCCCATGGGAAGGGAAAATGAAACCTGAGTTGGTTGGAGGGGTTCACTTTCCCCTTTTTGGGGCATACTTTCCCATTAAGCAGGAATAGTTTTCCCAAGGCTCCACTTACCAAACATGAGAATGAAATTATTTTCCAATGCCCAAGCCTCCAATCTGCAAACCAGACGGGGCCTAGAGTTTAGAGATAGTTCTTTTCAGGCCATTTTTTATTTTTGGAGTGCAACTGTGCTTTAGTTTTTTATTTTTACTGTTTTGATGATTGTTAAGGTCATAGTTGTAAATCAGTTTGCTTGTTAGATTAGTGGACACTTTGTCCTCTGTTTTGCACCTTTCTTATTTATATTAGTAAAAGATTGTTTCTCATCAAATAAAAATAAAAAAAGTGTGGCTTTGTTTCTTTTGTGCTTTTAGTTTGTCTGGCCTAGCTGGACTAGTGTCCATCTACTTTCGTAATTATGTTCTTTTTTCTATGAACTTTATTTCCTACCAAGAAAAAAATACCCAGCAGCAGCCAAAGAAACTACAAGCATGATATCAAATTAAACAGTATATACTCACAACTTTACAGCATGTACAAAGATGCTTCCACCAGATCCTCCTCCACCAGTTGTCCCACCATCCCCTCCTTCTGCAGTTACAGATCCATTTATATATAGCATATCCTTCACTTGAAGCTTGACACGTCCTCCACCATTCCCTCCAAATGGAAATTTAGTAGATGTGCTGCCACCCTTACTCCCATAACTCCATGGCTGGGACAGCGTTGACCAAGTATAAACATCACCACCCCAAAAACTTGTCTGATTACTTTTCAAGCAAGAAGCACCTCGGCCACCATGCCCTCCACCACCTCCATCATATCCCACTGGAGTTCCACTAGTCTGAGAAGGTGGTAATCCACCCAAAGATGTTGTGTTTATAGAAGAATTATATTCCATAGTCAGATTGGCAGCCGAAAAAACTACAGAACCAGCAACTATTGCCGCAAATTGACCAATTTTAACATTTCCTGACATATTAAATGTAATCATGCAGCCTTCAACTGGACACACAATTGATACATGGGGGAGTATCTCCAGGTTTCCAGAACCATGTATGTAAAGATCAGAGTTGAAGTTCAAGTTTGAGTTTAACAAGCACGTGGTATTGAATGATCCAACACCTTTCAGGTCCTCACAAGATACCAAACCATTTAATGGGGATGATAATGTTGATACTTCATAAGTTGAGGTGCTGCTTTGGAAACCATCACTTTGATGTGACCCAAAATCAAGAAACCAGTCTTCAGTCCCAGTGCCTGTACTTCTGTACTGCCTTGAAGTAAGAGAAAGGGCAGAGATGCAAACATGCCCCACCAGAATGCAACACCAAAGGTACCATTTCATTTGTGAAGAAGGCATTACCACTCAGAGTGACAAAACATTAACATTTCTGTCATATGCATGTAGATTGAACATATCTAACCTTTCAGCCCAATCTCAGCAGGCATTAAAGTAACACACTTCTCAGTGGAATATCAAGTTCAATAGACCATCTTCAGTAATATTGCCACTTCTACTGCCCATATACATTGAATATTGCCCTGCAACTAAAATATTAATTTAAAGATGACTTTGTAATCAAGGAATGGGGAAAAAAAGAACAGCAAAACAAACAAATAATCTGACTACAGAGTCTAGAGAAACACAAAACAAAATGTGAGATTTTAAACTCAATAACTAAAACTGCAGCTTCATATTAGATGTGTAAATCTTGCAGCAGACAAATCTTTGACCCACTGAGGTTTAAGAAAGCACCACTTGATGGAGACTGCTCAACAACGCTAACATACTCTTAGATTAATTACTGTATCATTATGTTCCAGATAGAACTTTAGGTTGTGCTTAGCCTCTACTGAGATCTATAAAATCAAACACAATTTGGACATAGGTGAATGTGTTGGACTTCAAATATAATTATTATTTTTTATTGAATAATAACTTCGTTCGCTGCCAAACCTAGTCAGTCTGCTTATAAAATATTGGCATTGTCATGTTTAAACCCATATTTTCACTCTTTCCCATGGCATAACTCATCATTATCATCAGTACTTTTAATATTTTAATGCTACAGAATCACAGCTTCACTTTGCCTGATCTACCTGCCAGGAGGCCATCCGTCCCTTTATAATACACTATTAATGACTCTTACTCCTCCCTAAACACACTTTTGGAGTTCCCACAATACATTAATAACAGGCTTTTTTTAGTGTTCCTGCAAAATACTGCAGTTATTTACCAAAAGAGGAAAAAAAATCATTGCCGTCTCTTTCAATATTTCTGAGTAACCCTTCAGTATTCTAACACCCTACTTAGTACATAATAAAAACAAAAAACAAAAACAACTCATTTAACTATTCACTACATTCCATAAATGCTTCTCATTAAGAACACTACTTCTTGATGCAATGACATGAACCCACATTGAGTATTTCTGGACCAAATATATTTCCTTCCTAAAAACATATAGTTTTAATTCCATAAAACTGCATTAGTTACATTTGCAAAAAAATGCACCACATTGGTTATGCTCAACCGCACTAGATAAATACTTCATGTGGTCATATTATATGAGAGATCATACAATGTCATACTCCATCACATCAAAGCTTCTTTTTAAGCATTTTCAGCATCCCATCCTTTCCCAGATATCAACCAAAATTCAAAAGGCAGATACCAGTCTTATGCAATCAATCCCACCCGCCATTATAAGCTTCAATTCCATTGCCTAAAGCATTTCTTATATTTATAAGCTTCAACTTCATTGCCTAAAGCATTTCTTATATTCGAATGAAGTATAGTAACCACAAATGCAAATGCAAAACTAAAATAAAATAAACCATGATGGTGTCAAGCAATCACTCACTCATGCACAACATGGCACACACACAAGGCTTTCGATGATCTGCCAGTTCAGTTTCAAAACTCACATTTCCGATAACGATAATCAATTCAATCAACAATGAACAAGTTTTTCACAGTCGAATACCAGTACACCAAAATTCACACAATTCCAACAAACAAAACTTCCAGTCGAAAATTGAATTGCGAATTGAAACATAATCTTTAAACTAATAATAGAACGAAAAAGTTTTACCGTTTGGCCAGAGAGAAACGCGCGAGAAGAAAACAGCAGAGGAGGAAATTCCCCAGAATCAAAAAGGAAACTTCGCTTTTTTTTTCTTTCTTCTGAGTGAGTCAGAAAATTGTTTCTGCTTTGTCTCTTTGCTTTGCTTTGCTTTGCTTTGCTTTTAATAGTATTTGGCTTTGCCTTTTCGTTGTTTGTTTCTCTTTAAATGTATATAAATTTGCTGAGTGGTATCACTGATTCACTATCTGTCTGACTGTCTTTGCAGAGAGAGAGACAGAGCGAGTGAAAGAGTGACTAGTGAAAGTAATGTCTGGACGAGTCCAAAGTCTACACGACACCAGTCAAAGGCTCAAACCTACGTTTTATAATCGACACAATCAAAGCCTCCAAGCTACGTTTTTGCAGCTGGACTGGGTACAAATCTTAGACGTCGTTTTAGCCTAGGAAGCTCGTATAAATCTTCTTTTTATTTAAATAAAATTCTAATTAGATTTTTATCTTTAATTAAATTAGAGTTTTTTTTTTTTAATCCAAAATGGAAAATACAGTGATAATCCAGCCTACTATCAAAAAAGAGGTGATTTACCATTAAGAGCCTAAGTGGTCTTTATAATTATTATCGGATAATATTATCTTTAAAAGTTAAAAATATTTAAAAGATAAATTACACCCCTCATTCACTTGGTATAATAAAATAGGAAATAACTCTTTTACACAAATGATCAATTTGAAGGATTCAAATATGAGAAATGTTATCTACCTTATCATTTATTATTTGCATTCAACCATGTAGTCTCGTAATTAGAATGATTCAATTTATCATCTTTTAAATAAAAAATAACCAAATCAGAAATCGTTTTAGTTATGTAACTGTGATCAAATAAATAATTAATTTTAATAACAATTAGATTCACTGTAAGATGATATTTAAAGAGTGATTTAAATAATGAACGGTTTTAATCATAAGACTACACTCTAAAATGACAATAAAAAAAAATAAGGTTAATAGAGAAGGTATGTATCATTTCTTTCAACGATAGCTATATTGCATATAATTATAATAGACTTTTTTTTTTTTGGGCATGCCAAATGAAAAAGAAACTTAACTTATATTCAACTGGCCCAAAATTCACCTCATAGGACAAAATTAGT
>QANT01006089.1:0-13964 GCA_003254885.1 Purshia tridentata | reverse complement strand
AATACTACATAAAACTCGCTAAACCAAACCTCAAAACCCAAACCCCAAACCAAATCCCAAATTATTATTATTTTTTTATATTTCCAATTGCCCAAAGGCTCAACCTCAATCAACCTTAAAAAGGCTAAACCCTTTTTTTATTATTTTTTTCCTTCATTTTTCCTTCAAGCATCTCTCTGGATCTTCCACCACCAAACGCAGTCCAGCCTGCCGTCGTTCTCTGCCGTCGAAACCCACCAAAAACCAAGCTCAGCCTCTTCTCTTCCTCCTTCCCTAGTCTCAGCTCTTTTCAAAACTCAATCTCCTCTATTTCTCCCTTGATCTCCAAAAAAGCTAAACAAAACCCAAGAATTCCAATCCCAAACCTAGAAATTTCATCTAGACAAAGAGTTTGGTTCGAAATTTTACCGAAATTTTCCGAAATTTCACCGAAATTTCGGTAGTCTATCCCGAAATTTTACCATATCACCACAAATTCTCTCTTAAAATTTCCCCGAAATTTCTGAAATTTTACCGAAAAATAGCTGAAATGATGATTTCGTATCGGGACTCTCCAAAAATGATAATTTCGCCGAAATTACTGAAATTACACTCCTTGACAATAAGTGGTTCAAATGATTTTGAACCAAACTTATTGCTTAGCAAAATGTCTAATTAGCTAATCTGAATGCCGTAGAATTATTCACAATATATTTTGCATTCAAATTTGATCCTTATCTCCTCCAAACTAAATGAAAAACTAGATAATTTGAAATAGAGGATAATTTATTGCAATGAATATTAAGATAATTAATTAAGTATTAAAATATACCTTAGGTGAACCGACTACCATAAAGTAGAAGCCTCTAACGGGATGATGAGCCAATTTTGAAGGGTCTTTTGGAGCCTAAAATGCTCTTCTTTCTCTTCAAAAAATGAAGAATTCTTCATTTGAAGAGCCTTTTAGAGATGCTCTAACGGGATGATGAGCCAAAGCCATTTGTTCCACTGGCCCGATCATATTTGAGATTGTCATGCTCGACTTCTGAAGTGTGCTATAGGTGCGTATCTAGCTGCTCCCTGCAAAACCAACGTTTATTCTAAAGTTTTATTTCATTAGAAAAATCAATTTTTTGTTTTCTACTTCTTTGAAAGACAATAATTTGAAACTTTTGAGGACTAACTCAAGTGGCCGGTGAGGGTGGATGGAATAAATAAAGATTAAGATAGACACGCGATTTGATTCCCTCTAATATAAATAAAAAATAATATCAACAATTAACATCAAACATATGACACATTCACTTTTAATAAACTTATGGTTTCCGGCAGCCTTCGTTGCCCAAAAAAGGTCTATTCCCACTCTATTTTCGATTTCGAATTCGATGGTGGGCTTCGTTAACCCAAAAGTTAGAGAAGTACACTAAACATATTAGAATTCGAGACTGAGCAATTTTATTTCTTTATTTAATTGAGGTTTTCTTGTAATTTCTTTTTTTTTGGGATGAGGAGCGGACGACGGTCAGAAGGCATAGGATAATTTTTAAAGACGGCCAACCACAAAGTCGAGGTAGGGGGATTTGGTGGGAAACCTTTAACATGTGACTTAATTTTACTGAATCTTTGTTGAAAATGTGATATGTATGCTAATATGTGATATATGCATTATATAAATTATTTGTGCATTATAAGTATTAGTTTATTATTATTATTATTATTATATATTGTTAATAATGCATTTATTTGAACGTGGAACATGAATCATTGAGAATGGCGGTGGTGGTGAGTAGGGGTTGGGAATATAAATTCTGTTATTTAAATTCCAGTTGCGCGGGAAGTAAAGCCCCTTCAGAGGAGACTGATAAAACGATCTGAGATCTCAAGGTGTATTGGGAACCTTCAGTGGAGACCGAAGTTAGGATGTGTATTGCAATTTATGTTTTAATATGTATAAATAGTTAATTGGTATACTAATACATTCGTGGCCTGATTGCTTTATTATATGAAATAATTCTTTATCCATATTATTAGGCTTAAATGGAGGAAGTATCGCATAACATTCATGCATCACTAATATTATTGCATAATGTGTATTTGTTTTCGTGACTGTGTGATTTCACTGAGCTTCAATTTAATCATTTTTGCATGTTAGGGTCTAATGTCCCTACTGAGCTGTTGGTTTGAGCTCAGCCCCTCTTATACTTTGTAGGTGCAACCCCTGAAGATCCAAATTCATAGTGGGAGTAGTAAATAGCAAGGCGTAGTTTGTAATTAAGTTTGAACTAAGTTGAGGTTTGTTTTTGTTTTTTGGAGTTCTATAAGACTTAAGTACTGAGATAAGTTTTGTGATGTAAACTAAGCTTAAATTGGGTTCTTTGTGTAATAAAAGTGAGAATTTTTATTTCAGTTTATTTATTTACATCACATTCTGATTATAGAAGTTATTTCTATAATTAAAATGTGATTCACAACTTAATCCGAAATTAGTTCCTAATCTCGGATTAGGGCATGACAAAGGTACAAGCTAAGTACGGGTTTAGTTACATGTTTTTAGTAACAACATAAACTTCCCTTAACTAAAATTCATTAACTTGTAATTAAAAATAGGTTCAATTACAAGATTATTTGTATAAGTAAATATATAATGACTTACAAATATATATATATATATAGTTACTAATATTATTATTTAGTTACACAAATTACATCTTATGACTAAAAGTTGTAACTAACCAAATAAAGTAAAGAGAAATAGATTTCTTAATACAAAGATTTGGGCCAACCACGGGTCTGAAGGCATTTATTATCGAATTAAGTTGATCGAAGGAGACGTTGACAAGTGACTGTTTACGCAATCCGGGTAGCAATTTGGTTGGTGGCATTTAATATTTTAGCAAAGGCAGTTTCCATGCATGCCTTAAATTTCTGTGAATCTATGTAATCTTTTTCAGCTCCGAAGGCAAGTCTTAGCTTTCCCATATAACTAACTGCTGTTATAGTAAGACTCTGCAAGCCCATCAAAAAAACATTTAATTAATGATCAAATTGTGTGTATCATGGACCTAAATTAAATGCCTCAACAATAAGTGGTTCAAATAATTTTGAACCAAACTTATTGCTTAGAAAAATGTCTAACTACCTAATTTGAATGCAGGTATTGAATAGCCTAATTGAAAGGATCGTAGAATTATCCATAATATATGCACTCAATTTCGATCCTCACCTCCTCTAAAGTAAATAAAAAAACTAGATAATTTGAATTTATCTAGCTCTAAAAATAGAGGATAATATATTGCAATGAATATTGAGATCATTAAGTACTAAAATATACCTCAGGTGAACCGACTACCATAAAGTAGAGGCCTCTAACGGGATGATCAGCCAAAGCTATTTGTTCCACTGGCCCGATCATATTTGAGATCATCATGCTCGACTTCTTAAGTGTGCTATGGAGGTATCTAGCTGCTGCCTGCAAAACCAAACCCTTATCAAATGCATGTTCATTCCAAAGTTTTATTTCATAGAAAATTCAATTTTTTGTTCGCAACTTTTGAGGTTTAACTCAAGTAATGAGAGTGGATGGAATAAATAAAAATTAAGATAGACACGCAGTTTGATTTTTTCTAATTTAAATAAAAAATAAAATCAAGTTAACGTATGACACGTTTGCTTTTAGTAAAATTATGTTTTCTTAAGAAAAGGGTAATTGAAATTTTTTTAATGGTAAATTAATACTCTAAAAAGCCTTTTGAATTAAATTTATGAAGTTTTGCCCAAACTTGCCGATAAAATATTTGTGGCCAGCCTAAATGATCAAAGTTCAAGAAAAATTTGGTAAATTATAAGGTCACTGATGTCCAATTCTGAAAAATTTACATATGAAGCCGAAGCTCCTTTAGTTTGGCAAGATAAATTTTGATATTGTAATCAAGAAACAGCTCAAAAATGAAACTACCCTTTCACTTTCAAGCCTACCAAACGAGCTAGCATCAGTCCAACAACGGAAATCTCTTCAAGCCAAACCTTAAGGGTTTCATTTTGGTTTGTAAATTTGCGAAATTTGCAAGCCCCGAACGTTGAAACATGTTAATAAATATATATATATATATATACACATTGAAATTTTACAGGACGTTTGAATTTTTTTTTTTTTNTTTTTTTTTTTTTTTACAGACGCTAAGCGCTGAGTGCTCGGCAGTAAATTTTTGCTTTTTCCATAAACATTCTATACTAATTTGTCAACTTTATGTAAGTTTTAATTTTGAGATTTTAAGCGCCCTAAAAAGCAAGGCAGTGAAAGTAGTGCTCAGTTATTATAAAAAAAAGCTACTGAGGAGTGATCAACACTTTTGCCGAACACTCGGGGATGGTTATCTGTAAATAAAAATATATAGACGCATATGTCTTATAGAAAAATTATATATATATTTAATTACAAAAAAAATATAGATAAAAAAATAAAAAAATAAAAAATTGCACATGAAGGAATAATTAATTACCTGAGGGCCTCTAAATTTGTTCAAAATGTCCAACAGCCTACTAGTGAGGTACACAGATGCAGAAGTTCTCTTTCTCTTGATTATTTTTTGTGCTTCCCAGACAAAGTCGAGTGGGTTTGAAGTTTCAGTGGACTTAGGCAGAGATATGTGCAAAAAGCCAAATCGGTTTCCCCAAAAGCTCAAAGCAGCATTATTAGGTTGGATCATCTCCTTAATTGATATGTAATCCCCAGTGTTTCTAGTGTTCATCAACACCAATGCCGTGCAACGCTCACTATTACTTGATTTCTTGCTACTCTCTTGCATGTATATTCTGGTGCCCAAGAAGATGATTCCGGCAATCACGTCATTTATTGTCTGCGATTTTAAACACCAATTTTGATAAAAAATCACAATAAGAAAATGATCAAATTTATGTTGTACTTTCTATATTTTCTCAATTAGATCCCCATAATTAGTTTTTTTTTTTTTTTCCTAAAGACAAATGTGGCAGCACTTTTAGGAAGAAGCACCTCGATCTCTCATGCACATACTTTTTCGAAAACTATTTTAAGTGCTTTTAAAAATGATTGAAAACCACTTCTAAGTTTGAGCTTTTCCAAAATGAAACACAAGCAGTACGTACGTCACATAAAAGAAGCGACAAGTAGTCAAAAGATTGGGTAGGTAATTAATGATCTTACCACTCCAAGCTTGTCCTTGATGTGTTTGAGGCCGTCTATCGAGAGCATCAAGGTTGATACTGTAATTGGCAGAAACTCAACTCCCTCATTCCCAGACCTTACAGGTGTTCGGTCATCTTCAACCAAAATACTCTTCAAAATGCTCCAACTGAAATCGGATAGAGTGGAGAAAACTGAGGACACCATTTTTGGCACAAACTCAAACACACTCTTACTTAAGTTACTGTTTTGTGTTCCCGATGAGCCTCGCAATGAAGGAAATGTTAGAGGAATAGAAGGATTGTGAACACTTTGGAGACAAGAAAGAAGAGCACCCATGAGAGAGTAGCCATCCCCAAGTGCATGGTGAAGCTTGAAGATTATATTGCTAGCTGCTTGCGTCGTTGGGTACTTGATGATGTGAATTTCCCACAATGGCCTGTTTTGTGGGAATTTTTCTCCTGCTATGCTTGATATGTAGTCATCAAAATACTTCTCATATGATAGAGTTGACATTCCAGAGGGAAAAATGGGCACATGAACATGGTCTTCAAGCTTCACTTCAACCCTCTTCCACTGTTTCCCTTCACATCCATTGTCAACCTGCGGTTTTAAGATAATCAATTAATATAATGTATAAATCAACCTTTAATGTCAAAGATAAATCCAGATTCTCTCATATTTGTAAATTTAGGGATTAAGAATCCATAAATGTGACACAAAGTAAAATCTATATGGGTCATTCTTAAAATTCTATTTTGTAATGAGAGTGCAAAGCTTATATATTGTATTATATCATAGCATTGTGGGATTTTTAACACGAACTCCCTCAATGCTAAGGCTAGACTCACTAGCATATATATGGCAACACAAACCTACAAATGAGTCATTGGGCGAAAAGCCTAGGATATACCAACTGGTCCAAAATATTCAAAAATACACGCAATGGGCTCTGATACTAAGTTAAAACCTTATAGATATAACTCATATTTAAAAACCGGCTTGCAAAGGAAAAGATTGTCCAAAATTTAAAAACTGTACAACCCATTTATATCATGACGAATACAACCGTAGAATTCTGCACCCAAGTCGATCTCCCCCTCCCTCTGAATAAAAAGTAAAAGCAAAACAATACACAAAAAAAAGTGCTGTGATACACTCATGCACCCATAAATTTATAATATATATACTGCAAAAATTAGAAGATGTTAATAAGAGAGAGCGGAAGAGGCCAGAAGAACCATGATTGAAGAGAAGCGTGGGTTGATAGGGAGAAACACATCTTTAAGCTGTGATATAGTTTGTGTATCATCGAATGGAATTTCAATTTCCAAAACAGCAAGAATTGCTATGGATAAGACAGAGCTGTTGAAGTATTGGCCAATAGGGCTCACTGGCGCTTCTCCTTCCCAAAACTCCATTTTAGTTCGATCTTGTGCTGATGCGTATGTGCATGTGTTATTCCCATTTATATGGTATATATATAATATGATATATATACCATGTATATACCTAATTTGCCCTTAAAAAGATTTTATTTTTCTTAATTATACTTGAGGGAAAATCTGAAAATTTGAGAAAAAAATTAATGATTGAACAGAAAACTTGACTGGAGCCACATATATTGATAACTTCAGGTAGTAAATGGTAAAAAAAAACAGTTTAGGTGGTACGAGAGCACACCCCCTATAGTTCATGTGGTATTTGAGTAAAAAAACCTAATAATAAATATGAGATAATAGACGAGCATCTTCAAAAGATTTTTCAAATGAAGAATTCTTCATTTTTTGAAAGAGATAAGAGTATTTTGGGATCTAAGAGACTCTTCAAAATGAATATTCAATTGAAAATTCAATTTTTCTCTCTTCAAATCTAAGACCCTCTTTCCTCTTTTCAAATATTAATGACATTTAATTTTATTTATAATTCCTATACAATTTTCTTTTTCTTTTCTCTAATAATAAGTTTTTAGTTGATAAATTAAACTTTAAAAATAAATAGTTCAGAAAAAATACAAATAATTAGTGCATAGAAAAAAATTCAAATAATTAGTGCATAGACAAATATTTAAAATTAGAAGAGTCTTTTGGAGAGTAAAAAATTCAAGTAGTAAATATCACTCTTTAAATTGCCATATGGTGGAGCTTCGTACTATCGCTTATGACATGGGCTTCATCTGGCTGTGGAGGAGGGGTTCCATCGGATTCAATTGGAGAGTGATTCTTTGGAGGTAGTGCTTTTGGCATCCAATGGTTGTGACAATTTTAACCAGTATGAGGTTTTTATGCCTGAGATTAGAGCTTTGCTCGGCATGTTGTCCCATTTTTCAATTACTTATGTATCTCGCACCTGTAATAACGTGGCTCACTGTTTAGCCCATTACGGTTTGGAATGTATTGATCAAGTGGTATGGGTTGAGAATAGTCTTTCTTAGCTTATTCCAACTCTTATTGGTGATGTAATTGTTCAATAATATATTTGGCTTTGGCCTTTCTTCTAAAAAAAAAAAAATTGTCACATAAGTCATCAAATGTGAATTTGAAAAGTAATTTTACTAGAATTTTTTTAGAAATGCTCTAACATGTGATCTTGCATTGTAACCGTAAATTAATACTCATTTATTGATACTAGTATGAATACAAGGAAGAATCGACAATCACAATCCACATAACTCATTGACCCTGCCAACAATTAATGGTGGATCGACTCTCCTTTATCATTTATCTCAGCCGCTAGGACAGATTTCTGGCTATGACGTATATTAAATGATACTGGTGCAGTAGGTCCAATGAGCATAGCTACTCAAATCATTTATTGATATGTTGGGATATTTTTTTTATTTTTTATTATTTGTTTCAGGCCATACATACAAACATTGCTAACATCATTCAATCAGGACCGCTGGTGACTATTTTGTCAACATCGGCATATAAATTAGACTTTCTTACAAATCATTCAATCAGGTTTGGCACATGGAGTTGAAAAAAATGGACATGATGTCCAGTAGAGAAGATTACCTACTGTCATTGATGATAGGCTGTGAAAATTGCATGCAACCACTTCTTAATTTGTAAACAGGCTTCTTAAAATCAAAATAGAGAAAAACACGTACAGGAAAAGAACCAAAGAGAAAGTAAAAAGGAAAAAAAATGTTTGAAAATCCAAGCCGGCCACAAATGGAAGTATAATCATTAGTGATTGTAAAAAACACATTCCCTCCATGTTTTGCTGTATGGGAGAGTTTGAGTACAAAAAAGCACTTCGATCGAATTGGATAAGAGAAAGTCACAGAGTCTAGTTTGAAGATGATGTAATTGAACTATAAAATTCATTATATGAAAATTAATTGAAAAATCATATAACCATTAAATAAATGTCACCAAGATTAATAGAGATCGAGGTGCAAACTTGCAAAAATTGCAGCTTAACTTCAAGGAAATGTATCTATGCGTCAAATATGAAGTTAATTATTTCAGTTTCCTAGAAACCAAGCATGTAGTAATAAAACTAACCATATTACCCCAAAAACCAAAAATAGAAAAGAAAAACCCGGATACCGAATTTCTATAAATTTACCAGCGGGATGTGGGATATCTAACCTTGAAGCAGCAAAAATATCTGTAGAAAATATACATTATACAAACAAGTTCAGTCCATGTACATAGTATACGTGTACACATTTGCATTCATATATAGAATTATTCTCCAAGACGGATGCGTCCGTATTTTTTTTACTCATAACCATTTCCAAGCGCGGTAAACATGTTACTTTTAAAACAACCGAGCGCAGCAACAAACGCTCGGTGCTACTTCCACCACCTTGTTTTTGAGGGTACAGGGTTCAAGGTATAAGCTAAGTACGAGTTTACTTACAAGTTTTTAGTAACAACATAAAATTCCCTTAACTAAAATTCATTAACTTGTAATTAAAGATAGGTTCAGTTACAAGATTATTTGTATATAAGTAAATATATAATGACTTACAAATATATATATATATATAGTGACTAATATTATTATGTAGTTACACAAATTACATCTTATGGCTAAAAGTTGTAACTAATATAATATTTAATTATACTATAATAGTTGTCTGTAACTAAAAAGAGCTTATTATTTATATTAATTACAGAACCGTACTCTCTCTCTCTCTCTCATTCACTCTCTAGCAACTGTTCTCTCTGATCTCGACTGAGCTCTATCAATCTCTCTCAGCTCTACACAAATTTTCTTGTCAATATTTGCATATTTTAAGAGATTTGTTGCACTCTCCAGTTGCTTTCTTAATTATCTTCATGGCTTAGCTTAGTTTTTTTTTATGTTGTTGGTGATATCTCATGTTGTAGAAGTCAAGGTCTGTATCCTCTTTCTGACCTTTGCTGTCTTAATGAAAATTGGGTAGCTGGAGGCATGCTAGGCATGAATTTGAAGAGCCTAATGATGAAGCGGCTAAATGTTTTAGATTAGATTGACTATTAAGAGTGATGCAAATGAGAAGTTATATATCCTGATTGCACTGCAACAAAACACGGCATCAGCGGCGCTGTTGTGTAAGTGTGACTCTTTCATTTGATCCAAGTGTCTTAATCACTGGAGTGTGACACTCTTTCATTGTGAACAATTTTCAAGATTATCTTTCATTGTGAGACCTTTTCATTTGAAGTGTCTTATCATTGGACCAGTAAGTCACTCACAATGTTGTTGAAGTTCATTAATTAATTGGTACCCTAAAGGCGACAATTAAGTGCCAAAAAACTATTATGAGGCAAAGAAGCTAGTTAATTAGATATTTGGGTCTTGATTATGAAAAGATAGATGCATGTGAAAAGGACTGTATGCATGTTGCATTGGAAGGAAAATTCAAATGCACAATTTTGTGCAACCTAATTGTCTGTAGGTACATGAGCACATTGGAATGATTGATGAAAGATTTCCAGAATGGTTGGAAAAACGCGTATGTATGTGTATTGCTTATCATATTATTTACTTTAGCTTATAATTATGTACTTTTATCCGAAAATAATACTCTTGCTTCATTACAATGTAAATAGGTAATTAATGCAATTACGTGCTGAAGGCAATGATAATGAACAAGTAAATGATCAATATATTATTTTCACTAGCTTAAGGTCCTTCACTAATAATTAAATGTTATGATGGGTATATGGTTAATGGATTCAGGTTAATTTCACACCAAGACTTGTGCAAACAAAAGGAAAACTCAAAATATTGGTGTTTTGGTGAAAAGATCGAACATGGCACAAAACTATATATTATGGTGTTTTAATGGACATCATTGAATTGGATTATTTGGGTAGACTGAAAGATTGTATTGTTTAAATGGGATTGGTCAGATGTTTACAGTTCTAAAAGAATTTTAAAAGATGCATATGTGGTGTTTTAATGGACATCATTGAATTGGATTATTTAAGTAGACTGAAAGATTGTATTGTTTAAATGGGATTGGTCAGATGTTTAGGGTCCGTTTGGTAATGTTTTACAGAACTATTTTTAAAAAACTGTATTATAAAATGAAAACGACAAATTAAATTTTAAATTCTCAAATTATGAAAAGGTGTCTGGTAGTATAATTGAAAAACAATTTTATAAAACAAAAACAACGAAAACACGTTTGATATTAACGAATTATTATAACCAAATAATTATATATACAAAAGATATTAAATAAAATTATTATTAACCAATTTCATAAAAATTGTTTTATTCACAATATTACGGAAACAGCAGCTTGCGGAAGCTTCTCAACCTCTCCAACATCTATGAGAATGGCCCATCCCACCATTTATGATACTCTATGAGAAAAGCTATCCCACCTGCAAGTTCTGCAACCCATCTATTTCCCCCAAAATTACCCCACATGTTCACCATGTCAAAGGCGTTGTTCACCTCCAAAAGACGAAAACCCAACTAATGAAACAAACCCACTTACAAATTAGCTCATTTACCCCAAAATTAGGATCAAAATTATCAAATATTGCATTAACAAAAAAAAAATTAAGAACAAAACAGTCAACAAACTCATTGCGATGATTGTCCCCGTGAGCAAGTGGAGCAATGGGTAAAGTGGGTAAGTTGATTTACAAATACTTGTACGAAGGACAAATGGACGAATGACGAGGAAGGCAAGGACCCAATTTCTTTTAAGTAATAACAAACAAGAAATGGTAAGGATTCTGCGCAGAAGGATATATTTCGTTGAAGTTTCTTCCCGCCGATGCCTACGCAACACTTGCCGGCGAGTCCCGACATCAACATCTCGGCAATACAGAGATGAAGAGAGAGAAATAGATAGAGAGAGAGAGAGAGAGGAATAGAGGAGAGATGAAGAGAGATGGGTGAGGTAGGCAAAGCCAGCGGGTAGGGTTGCCACCGAAGGTGGGTCGGGGCCATCGGGCTGAGTGGGGAGGGGTGGCGATCTGCAATTCCTCTTCTTCTTTTTTCATTTTTTATTTTTTCTTTGTTTTTTTATTTTAATCTTTTTTTATCATTTGTATCATGTTCTCTGTGTTTTCTAAATTCATCAAAAACATCATTTAATTGTTTTCTAATTTTATACTGTAAACTGGAAATTCTATTTCACATTTTTCAAAAACTGTTTTCTCAATACGGCAACCAAACACATTTTTGCCATGTTTTTGAATTTGTAAAATGAAAAACAATTTTGAAAAACTTTACCAAACGAAGCCTTACAGTTCTAAAAGAATTTTAAAAGATGCATATGGATTTGTTAGTTAGTGTGAATATATATATCAACCGCAAACTAAAAACTAATTAATGTTGTACTATTTGGTTCAAGCTTCTGGTCTACTCCTTTAAAAATGGGCAACTTTAAAGTCAAATGGCAAATTAGATATTAGAGAGTTATTCTATTTACCTACCTGTGGCAGTAGTATTCTTTAGTTGACATGATATTAATTCTTACTATTCTTTTTTTGTCTCAAAATATTTTGTAGGATGGCTGGTTCGTAGAGGTAAAAGCAAAAGTAAGGGTCATATACTTCAGTGGCTAACTTGCATGTTACAAGTCAAACTGCTTGAATTCATCACAATTTGTCTCCTGAGGCTAGAAATGGTGAAATGTATATATCTCCTTACTTTTAGGTTTATTTTCAAATACAAATTTATATCTTTAACTTATTCATTTAAGTGTTAGATCAATTTATGAGGCAAATTGGTTGTGCTTTATCATCAATTGCCAGTGTTTTTAAATACGCGCCTCAGGCGCACTTCATGGCGAGGCACCAAGCTATTGCGCACGGCGTCCAAGTGTTCGAGGAAATGCCTGAAAGGCTTACGTCTTTGGCATGAGGCGTATGCCTTGCGACGGAAATGTGTCAAAGGCACTGTGGCGCACCGGTTTTCAACTTTCTCACACCCAAGGACAAAGCAACATAATGTGCTTAGAGGAATCTGGATAAAGATGACAGAGAAGGCAAATAGACTGATTAGTGACTTTTCTTTTTATTCATATTCCATTTAGAAGCTATGGCATTAGTGAATATTCTCCACAAGAATGACTTGATAATAGGTCAAGTGTTAGTGTCCTAATAAATTAGTTGATCAGATACATGCCTAGCTAAGAATGTCAAAGGCTATACCTAAGATTGCTTCCTTAAACAATATATATATATATATGGAGAGTTGGATCCTAGTACCCAAACAAATATCTCACCATATATCAATATAATTATTGTTCATCACTTGTCACCTTGCTCCAGATATATAGTAAAAAATCTCTACCCTCTAGGAGACTTGACCATGCACAAGAATTTTCCCATTTCTCAACAGTACGTTCACAGGAAAGACTGCTTCCACCTTTCAATAAGCCTATTCACCCCTATAGGCTCGTTAGTCATCGACTTGGGAATTTCACAAGTAAAAATAGGGAATCATGATCATCTGCAAAGAACATATGAGATAAAGTAGGACCACCCTTGTTAAGCTTTGAAACCCTAAGAGAACCTTCCAAATTGCATATGGAATCATGTTAGATAAGACATACATCTCCAATGAAAAGAAACATATAGGGCAAAAGAGGATCTATTTGCCTTAGCCCTCTTGAAGGAAAGAAAGAAGACCTTGAGTTCCCATTTAGAACCCGTTTGGTTCATTGTTTTGGAGCTTGAGTATGGGTATGGGCTCACATTTTAATGTATGTATGTGCATGAATTAGTGAGAATCTGTTACCATTCATATAGGTTTCAGATACTAATATAAGGAGCATCTGATACCCTTTATAGCCTCCTTGGGTATGTAATTTATTGTGTTTTTTATGACCAAGCTACGCTCATTATAGAAGTATAAATATCTATATATAATAAATAAGGTATTATTGAAAAAATGTACAAATTTGTATTCATATTACTACATGAACCAAATATTGGAAGGTAAATAAAAGATATTTATTAGCCGGTTACTATTTTTGACATTTCCAAACATTGTAATGAGAATTATTCATTCCCATGCATCCCCCTACAATAAAGAATGATATAACAATATTCTTAAACAATCCATTCTGCAAAAAAAAAGGGCCCTTAGGTGTATAGAGAGATTCCCATTTAAGTGTATTTATTAACTACAGCATATAAGTACATTATGTTCTTACCATTCTAGCCGGACGCTAATTTGTGTGTTTTACACGCATTAAATTTTCATTTTAGTTTTTAAAACCCATTTTCTCCCTCCCTTTTTCTCTTACAAGGCCTTCACAGTTAAGTTATATCTATAGAGCTATAAAGAGCTCCACTTGTGTACTGGATCCACATTCGCTCCGTCCATGTCTAAAGCCATGACACACTCAACT